>CM049599.1:3326718-3483834 GCA_026979955.1 Megalurothrips usitatus | reverse complement strand
AGCTGAGGTGGGCGTTACCCGCGCGGCTCCGTGCGAGGCCGGGGGTCAGGGGCCAACAAGCACGGCCGCTCCAGCGCGGCTCCAGCGCGGCTCCAGCACGGCCAGCCTATGCTTTCCCACACTGCGGGGAAAATATACTACTACGGACGCCGCCACCCCGGAGACCGCAGGGCACGGGGCGGATCCAGGAGCGGCTTTAGAGGGGCGGCAATGAGCCCTCCTTGCCTACAGGTGGAAAGCCTTGCTGGTTGCCTACATTTCAGGCGGCTATCAAGGGCACAGGGGTGGAAGGTGGCAATAGCCGCCCCCCCCCCCCCTCTGGATCCGCGCCCGGCACCCGGGTGGATTTCACGCCGTGACGAGTGGTGACGGCGGCGCCCTCCCCAGCGGCCCGCCCTCTGCGCTCTAATCAGCCCATTCACATGGCCGCGGTGCGCACGCCCGTGTGCGCGAGCGTTAATATGCACCGCGCAGCGGCCGGCTAATTAAATACTCGATTCATTCCATTTCCCGCTCGGGTCCCCGCCACATGTGCTGTCTGCTCCGGCCGCTCTGCCGGGCTGCCAGGCTGCCAGGCTGGCGGCCGGCGCGTGCTGCACGGTTGTCAACTGTCTAGTTAGGAATCTTTACGTCGTGTGTGTTCCCCCGCCGCAGCACGGCTCCATAGTCTACGGCTACGGCTTCAGCCGCGGCGGCGCTACCCGGCAGCGCGCAGAGAGAGAGAGAGAGAGAGAGAGAGAGAGAGAGAGAGAGAGAGAGAGAGAGAACTCGTTGCCTCTCCACCGCCACCGCCGCCGCCCTCCCCTCACCCATACTCCCCGTCCCAAGGCCGCCGCCCCGCGCCCGCGCGCGTAGTATTGGACTTGTCAGTATTTCACAGTGAAAATGTCGTAGTTTAAAATTCCCTCCGCGTCCGCCTCCTAGACAGATCCCCCCGCGGGTATACTGTTATTTTCGGCAGTTTGGCGCGGCTGGGCTCCCGAGCCGGCCGCCAGAGCCCGAACGGCTCTCGCGCTCTGGCTGCGCGCCGCGCCGCGATGTATATGGGTCCTAATGCTCGCACAATCTTGACGAGAGGAAGGCGTCGACCCTCTGATTTAGCGGCAAGCTGCGAATGAGGAATACCCTTTCTCTCTCTCTCTCTCTCTCTCTCTCTCTCTCTCTCTCTCTTTCTCTCTCTCTCCGATCAAGCAGGAGGCGATTTCAGATTTCAATCTGACAGTGTGACGGCGCTTCAAGGCGAGGCCGGTCTTCTTGTCCTGCCGGTGTGGTGTCCCACTGCCGCGCACCGACCGACTCCTTTTTCGCTCCGCGGCCGGCGGCGGCGTCGTCCCGGCGTCCTTCGGCGGCGGCGGCGCGGCGGCGGCGGCAGCGCACCGCAGCACGTCCACAACGAGAACGAGGCTCCTCTGAAAATCGGGACAATAAGAGGCGCGCGGGGGGACGTCACCAGAAGAAGAGGCGGCGAGTGGCGGGCAGTGCCGGGCCGGGCGTGTGGCAGATTTATTGGGCGGCGTGCGGCTCATTCCGGGACGGCTCGTCTAGGAGGGGAGCCGGGATGCGGGACGCGGGACGCGGCGGGACGGGCGACGCGAAGGTGTTCCGGAGTTTATTGTGGGGGGATCCTCTTCGCGGTGGGACCCGGGCGACGACGGGAACCTGCTCGCCGCGGAGCTGCTGCTCTGCTGCTGCGGCCGCAGGCTCCGCGGTCGGTGCCGTCTGCCAAAAAATTGACCCGGCCGGCGGCGACGAAACGCTGGACAAATCAGGCGGTGGAGGGAGAGATGATCGATGGAGGTGTTCCTGGTGACGTCTCTGTTCGTCGGGGGAAAGCTTCCAGGCGGCGGCCGGCGGGGCACGCGTGGTGGTGACAGCGGGGGCCGCCGGCCCCCGGCCGTGTCCAGGACGTGACCCATAAACACTGCGTCGCCCCTCGCTGCACTCCAGCGCTATCGCCACTATCGGGGGAGTCCTCATCGCCGGCGTCCTCGTCATGACGGCGTCCTCCCATCACCCGGGGGACTGCCCCGCGGGCCCCCGCCACGGAGTGCCTCTGCCTTCCCCTCCGACTCCCCCTCCGTTCTCAATTAGCCAGGATGCAGCCGTCCGAGCGAAGATGTCATTCATTCCTGCGTCCGCGCCGCCAGCCCGCATTCCCTCAGAGATGGGAAGCGGCCCCTCGCGCCGCCCCCGGAGCCCCCCCGGCCCCCGCGGCCCCCGCGCCGGTCACAGGGCGGACGTCGTCAGTGACTGTGCAATTTCCGAGGATGTCGTTGTTCACAGAGCGAGAGGGAACACTCTACGAAGTTCCAGCGATCCAGTACATTGTACGACGGACAAAAAATATTTTCCACCGACTTTTGAGGATTTAACCGAACGAAAATTGACCGGCCAAAAGTGTCTTACACCAATTTGCTTTATCGGGCGTGTGCGTGCCATGCGGTGTCCGTTCGTTGACCGCGGAGCTGCCCTTGTTGTTCTTTTCTCTGATTTTTCTTTCTTGCCGCACGCGCTGATGAAAAGGCCGAGTCGGCACGTTGAGAGAGAGAGAGAGAGAGAGAGAGAGAGAGAGAGAGGTGCGGTGTTGCCGTGTGCTATATGCCTCCCGCCCTGCCGGACCCCGCGGCCACGCCCCCGTCGCGCGTCACTGCTGGACACATTTCTGCACTGTCGCTGCGGCGCATTAGTGAGTGCGTTCGCGAATTCGCCCATCAGCACACACATCAGGCCCGAAAAAGATGTACGGGCGAAGAGGCGCGTCGAATGGTCGTGGGAATGAGCGGGCTGGGCGGCCGCGCGGCCTGCTTGTTGCGGAGCAACGACACCCGGGGGAGAGAGAGAGAGAGAGAGAGAGAGAGAGAGAGAGAGAGAGAGAGAGAGAGAGAGAAGGAGAGAGGGAGAGAGAGAGACTGTCAACGCCGCTGAACAAAACGGAGTCCGCGGCGCCATATAGAGGAGCAGGGCCGCCGTCACGACGCTGGCCGTAGCCGCGGGCTCCGCTCCGCAGCCCCACCGCTGCATCTCAGCGTGCCGCCGCGATACTTAGATGAGAAATCTATGAACCACTGCCGCTCCTCGGGATGCCGATTGCTTGTCTCGGATTTGGCTCCTGCCGCCGCAGGTCCTGCTGGTGACCATTGTGTAACTGACCTTTGGGTAAGCAGATGCTCGTGTGTGTGTGTGTGTGTGTGTGTGTTGTACACGAAAGCCGGCACGCACGGTGCCTCTCCTCATTTTCATTGCGTGCGATATGTGTCGCTGCTGCAACACACTAGAAGACTGGTACGACACGGTTTTGCTTTTCACACCTGCGCCGCATGTTGCAGTGCAAGTGCCTGGCGGTGGCCGGCCGGCTGTAGTGCACTCTGCCAAACCACACACTCACGCCGCCGCCACCAAGCAGCGGCAGCAGCGGGCTGAAGACGGAGCGGGCGAGGCAGCAGGCGAACCCAACTGTCCCGTCCCGTCCCATCTCGTCGTAAAATGCGTCGGGAAACTTGGATCGCAAGCGTGCCAATTAACCGGCCCTTGCCAAGTGTTTACGAGCATCGCTGCTGGTGCTGCTGCCGCCGCTGACGCCGGGGGCCGGGGGCCGGGGCCACTGGTGCTGTGCTGTGCTGCGGGCAGCCTCCGCCCCGACCCCGCCCGACCCGGCCGCAGGCGCCAGCCCGCGCCAGCGGCGGCCCCGAGTCCCCGGGTGGAGGGGCACGGCCTGCAGCGTGGCCTGCAGCGCGGCCTGCGGGCCTTGGAGTGGCACCCCGCCGGCACGTCTACGCGACGACGACGGATGACGCCAGATAACGCGGTCCCGGTCAGGCCCCGCCGCCGCATCGCCGCTCGCATCTCATCGATGCCCCATTCTTCGCCTCCGCCGACGTCTTGTCGGCTTACACACTCGCGTTGCTGACGCCCCACTCTCTTTGCCCCCAGGGACGCAGGGAGCCGAGCCGGCCGAGCCCCCCATGCAGTACGTCAAGCCGGTCAAGGTTGCGCCGCCGCCCCTGGACGAGAGGGACCTGCTGAGCGGCGCCGCACCCACCACCGGTATGTTGTGTCCAGCGGACCCCCGCGGACTCCAGCAGCCGCTCCAGCACAGCACGACCAGATTAAAGGCTCCCCAGCCCATTTTTTTTTAAACGCGCGATGCAATTCACAGAAATGATTTCGTGTCAACTGTGTACGATCATTTTCTCTCCCGGTGTACAAGCGCACTGTCATCTCGCCACTCCTCTCCATTCAGTAGGGCGGAGCGCAGGATAAGCCGATCGTCGACTCCATAGGCGCCCCACCGAGGGCATGAACGCATACCGCACCACCCCTCCCGGATCACAGCCCGTCGTCACCGTATACCTGTGGGGCACGGCAGGGCGCGGCCCTATCGAAGGGCTACTTAAGTGCGTCTGCCGATGACAGCACAATGTGCACGACGGTCCTGCGTGGAGCCGGCGAGGCCAGCAGCCCGTTACCCCATCGACCACCTCCTCCGGAATGCACCGACTTTTGGAGGGGTTTCGCAGGCGGATCGCCCGCATGATTTAACGGGACTCGCTCACGGCGGGGCGGGTGGCCGACCCTTTTAGAGTGGGCCCCTCCGGCGGCCAGATGGACCGGCGCGCCGCTTCCTCATTTTTACTCTTATCCGAGGAGGAGCGGGGCCCCGTCCTGTCGGCGGCGTCATCGCCGATGCCTCCGCTCTGGCCGCGCGGTGGTCCCCGGGGGAGCCCGGCCCGGCCGGCGGCCGCCGATGACAAGGACGCATTACAGCGGCCGCGCGGGCCGCGCTGCAGGCACGCCTCGATAGCCTCGCTGTGAGTCAGCTAGAGTAGTGCGTCCCGGTGGCGGCGTGGGGACCCCCGCGGACCCCGCGGGCCCCACGGGCTCCACGGCCTGCGCGCGCGTGCGTCGTGCGTCGTGCGTTCAGGGAACCTTTCCTTTTTCCGCTGATAAGTCGGAACAGTGCGTCCCATTAGCACGAAACGAGGAGCCGCACTGGAGAGGCTCTTTAGCCGCACGCCGCACCGCTGCGGGACCTTCTCCGGCAGGGATTCCGGATAGGGTATTCCGCGGCAATAGGGTATTCGGAGGCAATAGGGTATTCCGTGACAATGGGGTATCCCGTGACAATAGGGTATTTCGTGTCAATAGGGTATTTCGTGTCAATATGGTGTGCCTTGGCAATAGGGTATTCCGTGGCAATAGGGTATTCCGTGACGGGTACTGTATTCCGTGATAATAGGGTATGATAATAGGGTATTCCGGCTCCGGCCGGCTTCGCGGAGGCTTTGCGGGCGTGGCGCAAGGCGCACTTAGTAACAGGTCGTGCTGTGGCGGCTGCTTGCAGGCTCGCCCCCGATGCGGCCGTCGGGGCACTTCCGCCACCGGCACGCCGACCTCTGGGACCCGCACCCCCAGTACGCCTTCCGAGCGTTCGGCATCTCCTTCCACCTCATGCTCGCCCACGACGCCAGCTTCATCGACCCCAACATCCTGGTGAGTGTCGGAACCGTTATCAATGTAAATAATAATATTGTGCGCTATTTTCAATTTTCGCTCGAGGCAAAAAAAAATAAAGCAATATCGCAAAGCGGTCTGTATCGCTTCCGGCTGTAAAACGGCCGCAGATATTGGATTCTGATTGTTCGGAGGCACATTTTAATGAGTTCAATCCCCGCGGCGGCCTCGTAGTGCCGCGCGGTTGCCGTTTTTCATCGTCTTTTATTACCACTGGCGACGCTATCTCGTCAGGGTGGGTCGCGCTTCCCGCGGCACGATGGCGACCCTCCGCAAACGCTGTCGTCTTGAATCGATCCGCATAAACATGGACCTTCACCGCTCGGCTATCTTGTCCTCCTCCAGGTGACGCACATGACGCACAACACCACGACGCGCACCGCGGGGCCGCTGCAGCCGTCCAAGTGCCTGTACTCGGGCCGCGTCCGCGGCGACGCCAAGTCCACCGTCGCCGTCAACCTCTGCCACGGCATGGTGAGTAGCGAAGGAGCGCACACGTGTCGTGCACACACATCCATCCTGTCCTATTTGCAAACCCTCTGACAGCGGCCCACAAATAATGCCGCACCGCGGACGTGGAGGAATGAGGCGCCGGGCGCACGGTGCGTCCGCAGACATTCAGGCGTTTTGCATTCATCCCGCGGAGCGGAGAGGGGGGGGGGGGCGTACAGTCCGGGCCGGGAGACGCATCGCCGTCGCCCCGCCGCCGTAGCGCCGCCGGGACAGCACTATTTCTCTGGGCGGGGCGAGCTGATAGGTGGCAGCGCCTCTACCGGCGGCCGGCCGCACTTTATCCCGCCCGACCTCCCCGCGCTCAAAGTTTCCTTCCACGTCGTTTCTCCGGAGCGGCGGGGCGGGCGGGAGGGGGGAGGGGAGGGGAGGTCACTGACTGCCGCGGCCGCCCCGCCGCCGGTGCGCTCCTCTTCCCCTTCCGGCAGCGCAGGGCGGCGGCGGCGGAGGCGGCGGTCTGCTGCAGCGGCGGCCGCCTCTTCGGCCCTGAAGTCTGCCCCCCCCCCCCCCCCCCCCCCGAACCCCGCCCGGCCGGCTCGCGGCCCTCCCAGACTCCCTCATTGCCTTTGTTTACGTAGAGCTGTATTTCAGTAACAGCGGGCCAGAATCGAGGGCGCGGAGGGCCGGGGCCCGCGGGGTTACCGCAGACGGGGCGGGTGCGGCAGGGGGTGGCACCGGGGCACGCTGCACAGCACGTCCCCGTCCGGACCCGCGGCACCCGCGGCCAGTTCCGTTGCCGGGCCATAAGGAAGGATAGTCGCGTCTCGCGAGGCGCCCGGCTGCCCCCGGCTGCCCCCGGCCCGCGGGCCCCGGCGGGACCGGCCCGCTCACGAGCATTTAGTGCGTCTATTTCTGCAGACGCCTTGCCGCGCCACAGCACGGCTCAGCCCTCGGCCCGAGCCGCCGCCTCCGCCGCCGCCGCCACGCCCCGCCCGTCTAGCCGTCGCACTCCACGCGGCGGCAGACAGACAGCCCCAACTCCCCCGTCGCTGCCCCGCCGCCGCCGGCGGCTGCTTAAAATCGCCATACGCGCCCCTTGCCTGCCTGGCCTGCCCCACGTCCCGGCCCGGGCGACACCAGACAGGGTTAGGGTCGTGCGGGCCCCCGGGTCTCCACTCCCGTCCCGCAACACCGAACACACTTTCGCTGGCTTCGCGGCGGCACACAGTCGCCCCTTGGCAGCGGCTGCCGTTGTGTCACTCTGTAAGCTGCGCTTGGCAACGAGGACCGCACCGCGGACGGGGCCTTGTTCGCGTGCTCCGCGCACAGCCTCCCGCCGTCGCGGTCCTGACGGATCCTCGCGGCACGTCGTCCCCCGTCCTCGCCGCCTCCTCTTCCCTGGCGGAGGGTTGGCCGGGGCGACGGACCAGCCGGCCGGCCGTGTGGCCCGTAGGTGGCCGAGGCCGTGAAAACGTTCCGCGGGGCGTGGCGCGCTGGTGCCTTCGCCTTCGCCTTCCTTACCCACAATCGTGTCGGCCCTCTGTACGCGGCCACGCCCAGCCCGCGGCGGGCTCCGCCGGGCTCTGCTTAGCGTCAGACGCTGCTGTAGGGCCACCAGAATAGCCGCCCCCTCCCCACCTCCCGCTTGCGTCCCTTCTGGTGCTCTAGTACGCGCACCGCACCGCGAAATCGCGCGAAAAAAAAAATTCGGATTCGTTTCTCGTCGGGCAGAGCGCTGTACAGGCCGAGTGTGCGGGACCACGCCCCGAGCCGGCCCCGGTGAGGCGAGCGGCCGGCCGGCCTCCGTATTTACTGAACGCTGGCCTAGTTCCCTGGCGCCGGCACTCGCTCAGACGCTCAGCCGCGGCGGGCGGCGACGGCGAGCGCGCCGCTGACGGAAGCCGAGGAGTGCGCGGCCGTGTCCTTGGCGACAAACTTTGAAGCGGAGCAGCGACGCAGCGGCGAACAAGATTTTTATGTTTCCTTGCAAGCGGCCGTGACCAGACCAGCCGTCAGAGCTGGCTGACACAATGACAGTGTGCGACAGCCATGCAAATGTCTCTCTCTCTCTCCTTTTCTCCATCTCTGTCTCTCCCTCCCCCTCTCTCTCTCCCTCCTGCACTCATACACTCGATCCAATTCGGCCGCACTCAGGACGCACCGGCTCTAGCTCGAATTACTCGCAGCTAGCAGCCCCCCTCTCGGTATAATGCGATTTGGACCTGTGTATAAGGCTAGGCCGCGGCATTATTTTCCCGCACTCGGAGACGTCTTGCCTAGGCCTTGTGGCATGTGTCCCGCGGGGCGGTCCCTTCCGTTAATCCATACCCCCCCCCCCTCTCCTCCGATATTTTTTCTCACCGTGTCACGCGACCCCTCGGAGATGCAGCGCTGCCTGTAAGCAGCTTAGGGACAGTCTCTGACCGACCGTCCGGTTTATATGCCGGGCCCCCAGCGCGCTTCTTTGCAGGCGACGCTCGCGCGCACACCCTCATATCTTATTTTTATGAAAAGCTTTTTCCTCTAGTAACTCTGCTCTCTCGCCTCCGTCCCCATTTGCGCGGCTCTCTCTGTCTCACTCTACCATCTCTTCGTCTCGCTCGCTCTCACAATCGAGTGATATCTCACGCGGCGTGTTTCGCACGGAGAGCCGTCGCTGCTCGCGCCGCCGCCGCCGCTGGCTCCGTATTTGGCGCGGCTGTGCCCAACAGTATACCGAACATACTGCCGGTCCCCGGCGGTAAACTCGCGCCCTGCCACTTACGCATTGTGCGCCTGCATTGCTGCCCCGCCCTCCCCCCGCGACGCTTAATTCTCCGGCCGCAACGCTGCCCCGGAGGCTAATACTGCATCGGGGAGCCCCTGGCGAGTTCCAGGTAGGCAACCCCAACACTCCCGTGTATTGCGTGCGAGGGTGTTGCCTAGCCGGCACGGCGCTCCGAGCGGGTCGTGGCCGGGCCGTCTCCCCTCACCTGGCACGCCCGCGGCCCGCGGCCCCTCCCCTCCTGGCCTCTCCCTAGCAACTAACTAACTACTATGGCCGAGGCGGCGGCGGCGCGGGCTGCTGGCTGCTGGTTGCCGGCGGCCGCGGGCCCGGCACAGCAACTAACTAACCGACTCGGACTCTCCCCGGGTCACTGTTTACGTTTTTCGCCTGCTTTCTCCGCGCGCCGGCTGACATGAACTTGGCCTGGCGCGTGCATATGAAAGACGGCATTCATCAGGAGGTGCCGGGCTGCGTCGGGCTGCGCCGGGCCCAGGCCTCGCACACGCGGCCCGGGGGTGGGGCAGGGAGCGCGGCCATCTCCGTGCCCGGCCCGAGGGCCCGTGGGACGGCGGCGCGGCTCTGGTGTGTGCAATGCCACCGGTGCAGCAGCAGCCAACTCGAAGAAAGCCCCACGTCGGCCACAAAAAAAAAAATACAGGGAGCGAAAAAAGAGTGGACGAGGAAGGGGGGGCGCAGGGGCACCCCTCCCGGCAGTGTATTGCTGTGCGCGGACCCCCGCGGGGGGCCCCGGCCGTCTGCGCAAAAATAGCCAACAAGGTGTTTGACCTGTCGGATGATGTAAGAGCGACGCGGCGGGCCCGGCGCGGCCGGGGGCCCGCGGCGGGGGACAGACCCGGCGAGGCGTTGCCCGCGTCGTCGGGGGCGGCGCGATGGGGGCGTTTGTCATCGTCCGGGACGCGGACGACGCCGACGACGCCGACGACGTCCTCACCGGGACCTCGCGGGAGGATCTGACCTGAAGAGCCGGCCGCGTTCCCTTAAGCCCTTCCGAGCGCCTCGTATTTTTGTAGGGGTGAGCGCAGTGCGCAGTAGTCTCCTCTCTGCGCTGTCCAAGGGGGACACAGGTCCCCCAAAATATATTCACCTAAATTGGGAATCTGATATTGGCTGAATTTAGCTGAATTCGGATCAGTCACACTAGATATATTTTCAAATTTCTAGGACTTTTAGAAATTTTAGATTTTTTTAATTTTTGAGAGCTAAGCGTTTTTGAGGTTTTAAAATTTTTCAAGATTTCAATTATTTATTTTTTTGAGATTTTGTCGGGCCGATGCCGCGACGACACTGCCGCGACAGCCAACAGACCCATCGACTACATTGTCAGTGGCGGCCGCGCCTCGGCCGCGCCAGCCGCCACCCCCGCACGACTTTATGAAGACTTATCGGGCGGCCTGTGGTGCCCGGCCGGCTGGGGCCGCCCTCTCCTCCTCCCCTTCTCCCTTTCGCCCGCGCCTTGCGCCGCTGCGCTTGCCTGCCGCGCGGTCATTGACTTATATCAGAGTCGGCCGCCCGCCGCCGTGCATCCGCGAATTGAATCGAATTTATTGGGGGGTGATTTGCGAGCGTGAGGGGGAGTTTTATTGGTCACAAGAGATAGAGCGATGATGGGGCCAATCAGACAGTGCGCGACGTGCGTGCGCGCATAGTACCAATTACTCTCTCCCTCTCTCTCTCTCTCTCTCTTTCTCACTCTCTCTCTCTCTCTCTCTCTCTCTCTCTCTCTCTCTCTCTCTCGATCATCCGCGCATAGCAACAACCCTCTCTGGCCGCGCGCGAATCTCGACTATTTTCGGGTGTAGCGCCGCGCCTTCCGCTCATGCGCCGTGCGGCAGCAGCGGCGGCTCGCTCCGCCACGCCCCGCCACGCCACCCTCCCCCCCCCCCTCTCCCTCCGCCGCACGCGGATGGGTGTCCCGGGTTCGAGTCCCCGCGAGTGCCCGCTTTTCCGCGGCCTGGCGCGGTGCCCGGCGCGGCGCGGCACGCACAATGTCCCGGCCTGATTGCCGATGACGGCCCGCGACCGCCCGGCCGCCGCCGCCTTCAGCCCGCCGCGTTAAGCCGACGCGACAAGCGACACGCGGCGCCACTTTGCACTTTGCACTCACTTTGCGCGGCGGCGCGCCTCTGAAACGCGCCCCCTCGACTGTAAAAAAAAATGTTTCGTCTTGTGACCACAAATATTTCTTCACTTGACAATTTTCTCGCTCACATATACGATGTGTGGAAAAATTCCTGGACAATATTAATGAATGGGTTTTTCGTTGTGTCAGTCGGTGCAGGGGGCGGGGCGGGGATGTAAAGAGCAGAGCTCGGGCTGACTGTCCTCGTCCAGCGACGGAGGCCGAGCGACAGCGGGGGCGACGGCGACGTCGACGGTCTCGAGTGGGGAGGGTGCGGGGCTCGACGGGGTGGTCCGGCGCGGTGGGGCCGCGGTGCGGAAAATGAGAAATGGGACTCATTACTCAGTCTCGGGGCGCTCGGGGGTCCCCGCCGGCGGGGTCCCGGCCGGCGACGGTCAGTGTCACCGACGTCACCGCCGCGTGGAGCCCCGGTGCCGAGGCCGGTACCAACGCCAGGGACCTGCGCCCCCTTCACGCTTGGAGCGCGACTCGGCCCAGCGGGGCGCAGAGCCCCCGCAAGGGGCGTTTAATGAGTGGTGGTCCCTGCGTGTGTGCGTGCGTGGCCGCGTGCGTGCGCAGGAACTGTGCCAGGAGGGTGTACGACGGGCACGAGCCGCGAGCCTGCTTGCCGCCGCCTCCCAAAGCGACAGGAATCTCATCGCAGATCTGAATAACGCATTCGACTCGGACCATCCGCGGAATGGCGGTGCGGAGTGCGACGCCCTGCATATAAGCACCGGGCCGGGCGCGCGGCCCCTGCAGCTCACCTCTCGGGATGAACGACCCGCGGGCTGACTGGCTGGCAGCGCCGCCGCCGCTGTCGTGGGCGGCGCACTCGCGTCCAAATTAATTCACACGTCGAACTAAGTGACGTCTGCTTCGGCTGCTGTCCGCGCTCCGCCGGCCGGCCGGCCGTGCAGATACACGGCCCCGATAGCGCCCGGCACGGCCCCCGCGGCCGCAGGCACCGCGGGCCGCACACTCGTGTTTGCGGACAGCTCCGCCCCCCCGCACCCGCGCCCGCCGCGCCGCACGGGGGCGGTAAATGGAGCCGTTTTGCTTTTCGTCGGCCCGCCGCCGCCGTACCGGATTGTAAATGTCGCTCGATTACCCTCGTTCTCCATAAAGACGGCGCTTATCTGGCGCGCGACATCTCATCCGGCCGGCCCGGCCGGCTTACACCGGCCCCGGCATTTGTTTCCACACATGTTCTCGTCTTTATTATACATTTTTTTTTGTTCTGAGCCCCGAGTAACATGCATGAGGCTTCTTTCCTTTTTACTCGGGATGGCTCTCTTTATGAGTCGTGTCCGCCGACTTTTGATGCTCGTATCGTTGCGTATGTGTCGTCTCGCTGTGGTGAGGCGGGCGGGGCTGAGGTCCCGGGTTCGCGTCCCACCCACCCCCGGGCGGGCGGCTAGCCGGCGGGGTGCTTCCGCCCCCCCAAGCCCCCGCGGGTGCACGGCCGTTACGCGCGTGTCTCGCGAGGCTCGTCTCATCGGTTCGCGACCCAAATCTCAAACTGCCCGCGGGGAGGGAGGAGGCGGGGGACGCGTAAACCTCAAGTATATAGCGCCCTCCTGACGCAGTTCTGCCCGACAAAACCTACCCGCCCGAAACGGTTAAGAAACGAAACAAAAACAGTGAGAGAGGGAGCGGGAGGGAGGGAGGAGAGAGAGAGAGAGAGAGAGAGAGAGAGAGAGAGAGAGAGATCCCCGCTTGACGAGAGTTGGACAAACCTCATATCTCCGTGTCAACGCCGCATTTTGTCTGCTGTCAGGGTGTCGGCGGCGCACATGCACGATAGTGGTGAACCCTCGCTCCCTCCAGTAGGCGCAGAGTCCGAGTCGTCAGTGCAGCGCTTATGTACGTGGCTCTATCTCACTCACCCTTCACGGGGGACGCGTGCCTGTGCCTGTGAGTGCGAGAGAGACGAATTTACGAAAGCACTTCTCTGCTGCGCGGCGGAGACGCAAGCCTACAGGACCTCCGCTTCCCTGCTCTCCCCAGACAGAAAAAAAAATCATTTATCCGTCTGTGTGGCGTTCTGTGTTATAATCCCGCGGGCAGCTGAGCAGCGGAGCAGCTGACTGCCTGACAGGCCGGACCGGGGCGATAACCCCTCGCCAGGCGATCACTTTCGCCCTCGTCTGCCTCACACACACACACTCACTCACACACACATGCTCACCTCGTGTCATGATTGTTTCTGAAACCCCTCTCGCGGGGCCCGGCAGGCCGTCATTGATTCTAATGAGTTTGTAAATGATAATGGCAGTGTAATTGCGGTCCGAGGACAATGCTACATTGTGATTTGCCGGTAATTAGCATGGCGGGCGTATGAGGCACGCGGTGACAGCGTGCGGCGCGGCGGGGGGTCCGGCGGGGGCAGAGGTCTCCTCCTAGCCGTCGGCTCCTTCATCCAATTGCCACGCCACCGCACCGCACTGCACCGCCGCCTGCTCCGCCCAACCCTGCCGCTGGCTGTGACTGTGAATACGCCGCCAGCCGGCCGCTGCCGCTGGACACTATTCGCAGTCAACAGGATTACAGGCGCTTAGTCACACGGCGGCGCGGGCAGCGCGTGCAGCGGCAGCAGCACCGCCCCCCGACTCCGACAACCTCACGGGGCCATAAATTAGGGATGGGGAGGAGGTCCAACGTCTCCTCACACGCACGCACGCACACACACGCAGCCCCGGCCGCCGCGGGCCCGCGCCGCCGATCTGACCACCGACACCTGTTCGGCACACACACACTCACGCACACACACACACATGCCGCATGCAAATCCACGCCACTGCCGCCGCCGCTGGCCCGTTCGCTTTTATTTTTATAATGTTATTGCAGCTTGATATCGATGCGTCGCGCACACATCGGGGAGGGAGTTTGCAGTACAGAGGAGGCTGCTGCTGCTGCATCGGCGGGCCCCGGCGGCGCGGCCGGCCGGGTTTATTTCGGGGGGCCGCCGTGCGCCGCGCTGCTGCCGCACGGCTGCCGCACGGCTGCCGATACAGGATAGGCGTCGCGGTGCGGTAATATGTGGTTTACGGCGGCGCGGTGCGATAGAGCTGAGCGGCGGCGGCGGCGGCGCATCGAAATTTAGCACCGCGCATAAAATGAAAAGGCGGGAGGCGCGCGCGACGGCTGCGGACACGCCCTCCTCGCGGACACGCCCCCCGCGGACCCGCGGACCGCCGTCTGACTGCGCGGGGCCGCCGCCGCGTCACGACGCCATTACGGCGGCGATGGGACGGGACGCCGGGGCCCTCACACCACCACTCCGTGCATGGAAATGCAAAACCTATCGATTACACACTTGCAAGGTAAATATTTTTTTTTTTTCGGTAAATCCTTTCGTGCTTATAATGTCACACACTTATTAATAGCTTAAACCGAACCTGATTTTTGAGAGTAGCAGAAAAATCGGCCCGGTTTTCGAACGCCTGGCATAATATTGACGCTGCGCGAGGGGGGGCGTGGCCGCGGTGCGGGCGCGCGGACTGCGAGCGGCGGCGGCGGCGGAGAGGCGTGCAAGCGGAGCGCGGGGCTGCAAGACACCGCCGCCGAGGCGCAGGCTCGGACGGCTCCTTCACTTTACGGCCCGACTCATCGGCCGGCTCTCGAGTCGCACGCACGGCGCACGGCGCACGGCCACACACGGCAGTACGGCAGCGGCGCCCGCGGCACGACTCGCAACCGTCTCCAAATAACGTCTCTGACGATACGCGAGCAAATAGCAAATAGCGGCGCGGCACAGCCAGCAGACAGACAGCGGCGGCAGACAGCGGCGCGAAACGGGAGCCGCGTGCGGTGCATGCCAAGCGCACACACACACACACACACACACACACTGTACTATCCTTCCTCGTGTCGTGGGACGTAACCCCGACCTTGCAGTCCCATGCAGTCGTCTGCCCATCGGCACGCGTGTACCCCCCCCCCCCTCCCAACCTCACCTCTCCCACACCACACCCCCTCCGCGCCTCTGACATGAGCATGAGAATGGGCCACCAAGTGTCTCATGTCTCGTGGACCCGCCGCCGCCACGCCGCCGCGCTCCGGAGCTGTGCTGTATGAGTCAGACGTATTGGCGGCGACGCCGGCGTCTCGGCGCCGCCGGCGTCTCGGCGCCGCCGCCGCCCCTTCCTAGTGTTCTGTCGCGACGTCGCTCTCTCTCTCTCTTCTCTCTCTCTCTCTCTCTCTCTCTCTCTCTCTCTCTCTCTCTCCTCATTAGGATTTCAAGTCCCGAAATTTTCAAATTAATTTTCGGGAAAAAAAATCCAGGACTTCTCAGAAAAATAAATTCAAAAATCTCCGAAATTTTCAATGCAATGTGACACCCTCTCGGTTGCAGACGGGCCACATCCGCACGTCCCAGGGCAGCTTCTTCATCGAGCCCAAGGAGCAGGAGGGCGACGAGGAGGGACACCCCAACGCCACGACGGACCACGACGGCGTCGGCGGCGGCCTGCCGAGCCCGCTGCACGTCATCTACCGCATGCCGAGGCACCCCGTGCCCGCCGAGGAGCCCACCCACCACTGCGGCGTGGTCGACGGTGAGTCCCGCGCGCAGCGGGGGCGCAAGAGCGCCGAGCGACGCTGGCCTGGCGCGGCCTCCAAGGCCCGGGGGCTAGAGAGACTCAAAGTCTCTCCGAGTCTCTCCGGGTCTGAGTCTCTCTACCGGGGGCTGACGCGAGAACGCGCAGCTCATAGACGACGACGACGACGACGAAACGCTGACCGGCTTTTACGAGTCGGGGGCCGGCGGGGCCGCGAGGGCCAGAGGCAGGCCAGAGGCAGGCCGCAGAGGCAGGCCGCAGGGCCCCATCGCATCCCATCTCCGTTTTGAATCGATCGCCTCACTCCGACCCCAACGTCACAAAAGTGATTGAAACTAATTATAGATAATGTGCATCGGGGAGGGCAGTAAAACGGTAGGAGTACTCTTGGCGCTGCCGACCGGGATGGCATGGGATGGGGTTGGGATGCCGGCCGGCCGGCCGGCCCCCCTGCGACACCGACGTAGTACACCCATTAAAACCGAGACCCGTTCCGTAGATTATTTTTTCCCCCTCCACTCTGAATCGAGAAAGCATTTTCTGGTGACTTCGGGGGCCGACGGGGCCGCTCCTCGTCGGGCCGTCATTGCACCGTGACAGGCAGCGCCACCGCCGCCGCCTGGCTCGTTAAGAACCTGGTGATGGATGGACCGGGTGTCGCCGCCGTGTCGCAGCCGTGTCGCCTCACACGCCGCCGACCAACGAACTCTATTACTACTGGTCTAGGCGGCAGGAGCCGCTGGGAGCCCCGCTAGGAGCCGCGCCCGCCGCACGCCCACTTTGCAACTATTCCAAATGGAGAGGGCCTCCCAGTCAGTCAGTCGGCCGTCACGGCGGCGCCTGCTGGCACGCGACACGCACGCGAGGCGCACGCGGCGGCGGCGGCGTCCGCGCGGCACAAGGCGCCGCACTGTGCCTCCCCCCGCGAGGGGTCTGCGGAAGGCGCACACAAGACGCACCTCAAGCTGCACAGCCCCGTCTCTCTCGCACTCACGGGGCGTCCCGGAGCGGGCGGGCGGGCAGGCGAGGCAGAGCCGTTCTGCCGCATGGGCTCGGCGACAGGGTAACGAGCGGGGCGCCCCGAAAGCGGCACGCGACTTATGACAGACGCGATGGCGCACTTCGCTGCTGCCGGCCGCTCCGAGTTTTTCGCGCGCCCTTTGTCATGCACGTCATGCAGCGCGTTCGCCTGCCGGGTGTCGCTGGGGGACGTGCCGCGGGGGACGTGCCGGTGACGTGCCGGCGACGTGCTCCCACATGCGCTGCTTGGCCCGGTGCCCCCCGCAGCGCCGGTGGGGTGCCGTCCGTGCCTCGGTACCGGGGCCGGGCCAGCAGCGTTGCAGCGGTGGCAGGCCCGCGTGCGCAGTCGTGTGTCGCGATGCTCTAGTTTCCGCCCGCGCTGCAGGGGGTCGCCCTGTTCAAGGACTGCTGGGGGGAGCGCGGGGCGCCGTGCTGCCGGCGGTCGGGGTCAGCGTCGGCCAGCGTCAGCGGCCCACCCGCCGCGGCCGGCGGCAGGCGTGTAATAGATTCGGACATTTCACGCTGTTTGCTTAATGCGGCGCTCGGGTCCCGCGCCTCGCCCGCAGCCGGGGGGGACCTCTCTACCGACCGGGCCGGACCCCACGGAGCGCAGCCGTGCAGGATTCGGGTTCCAGCCTCCGCGACGCCCGGACTTCCAGGCAGCCGTCAGGCTCCAGGCTCCAAACTCCAGAGGCTCCAGGGTGTGTCGGCCCGCGGCGCGGAGGGAAAGGAGGCGCTCATGGATTGATTTGCGGTCCGGCTTTGTGGCGCCTCGCGGCGGCCGCTGCTCTACATATCTCTCGTCGTGACGGCGGCCCTTTAGGACGGCAGCCCGCGGACCCCCCGCGGACCTCCCGCGGACCCCCCGCCGACCGCCGCCGCCGCCGCCGCGCTGCAAGCGGAGGGCTTTAAGGCTTTGGGGGGGCCAAAGGGTCAAGATGTGGACGGCGGCAGCGACGGGCTCCATCTGGCTGGCAACAGTTTCACAAAGAAACGGGGGCAAGGGCGGCCACGGCGCGGCCCGCCGCTGTCCCGCCCGCTCGCCTGCGCTTGGCCTAGGCTTCGGCCGCCACGCGGAGAGCGCAGCCAGCGTTCAAACAGATATATACTTCCCGCGCGAAAAATGAATGGTCCCGTGACGCGGTGCACCGTGTGCAGCAGCGGCCATTGTCGGCCCTGATTGTATCATTCATTCCCGGCGGCGGCGGACGCGTAACGCCCACCGTAAACACGCCCCCCCCCCCACCCCCCGCGGTGAGCGCCGCCTGCCCCCCGCAGAGCAGTGAATACTTCATTTAAATGGCCGGGTAAATGCCTGACGCAACGCCAGCGCTGCTGCGGGCGTGCGGCGCCGCGTACGGCCGCGTACGTCGTGTCTCTGATGATGACGGCTGCAGTACCGGACGACGACAGTCCCTCATGGCACAACACACACACCGCACGTTTAATCCGGATTTAACTTTTCAATAAGGTTATTTTTTTTGAGGGGGCGGGGCGAGAATTTAACTAGCCAAATTATATCCACCGGTAGTATAGTATTTAATTTTTTTTTTACTTTTTTGAGTTTTGGTGAATAGCTGTGTGCGATATGGCATGGCCTGTGGCTCATCAGTAGTTGTCCGCGGGGGGGTTGGAGCGAGTCGCCTTCCGTGTAATTGCGCGCCGTCACGACACGAGTGTGTGTGTGTGAGTGTGTGTGCGTGCGAGTGTGTGTGCGTGTATGTGTGTGCCGTGACGTGACGCTTCGAATTAAAGAAAACGAGAAAATTGAAAAAGAAGCTAAAGATGTGATTGCTGCTGTGCGGCAATCATGTTTTCCTTCTCTTTCGTGTATGTCGTGTGTTTATTCGCGTGTCAAGAGGAGGAGGAGGAGGAGGAGGAGGGTGGGAGAAGAGAGCTGTGTGATCATCACCTCGTTGATAGGGGAAAGGGAAGGGATTTCGCGGCGACTGACTGTTGTGCGGCGACGCCTTCGTTCTCCGTCTACTTAATCCGAGCTTGTCTCTGGCGCCCGTCGTAGTGCCAAGCGCCAAGTAAAAGGGTAAGGCTCAGCCGGGGGCATCGCTTTCAGGGGATTAGGTCAGTCCCCCCACCACACAAAAAAAAATTAAAGAAAATTATAAAAAAAAATTTAAGTTTTTTTTTAAGTTTAAAAACAAAAAAAAAGAAGGAGATGGTGAACAGTGCAAGCTGAGCCGTCGGCCGTGCCGATTAAAGCATCTCTCGCAATTACAGAGGATGCGCCGCACACCGGCTGTCCGAGGATGATGCGGGGGGTTCAGGGTTCAGGGTCCGGCCGGGAGGGCTCGGGGCGGGGTCCGTGGTCCTGCACTCCAGGCCCTCCCTCCCTCCCTCCCCTCGCCGACCGACTCCTCTCTGCCTCTGCCCGTTTTGGACGATTACCGTGTCCACCCGGCACACACAAGAGGCAGCGCATTGGGGCGGGGAGCGGGTCATGCGAGACGCGTGCATCGCATGCATGCACACCCCAATTACGCTGTCGCCGCCAAACAAGTCGTTTCCCGCACCTCTCCGCCTCCCGCTGCTGCTTAAGCTGCGCCCGTAGCGACGATGACGTATCCGATCATTGTGTGCCGCTTCGTCATGTCATGCTTCTCGTGCGAATTTATATTGTAGATAAGACAGCGAGAGAGAGGGAGAGAGAGAGGGGGGAGAGAGAGAGAGAGAGGGGGGGAGGGAGAGCGAGAGAAAGAGAGGGAGAGATGAGAACTCCAGCGGTGGCGGTGGCGCTCGCGGGGGAATGGAATAATCATATTAATAACGAAAATACGCAATGAGTGTATACGACAAGGCGGTGCGTGACGGGCGCGTCATGTCGGCTCTTCATTATCTCCCCGCTGCCGCGATGTGCGTGCCGGCGATCAACCCTGTTATCGTGCCGCGGAGGCATATTTGCATGAGCGGCGTCGCGGCGCGTACGACACACACCACCGAGATGGGTTAATTGTGCGCCCGATGGATCGCTCCATACCTCCCGTAGAGCACCTCCCACAGAGTCTGTTGCAGGAGTAGTTTACATGCAGGAGTAGTGTCTCATGAAGATGTTTGCTCATAACTACTACCGCAAAATCAGTGTCATGTATGTATGACATTCAATTGGTCGCCGAAGAAATAAATACTTGCGCTCCGTCCTGAAAGACCTCTGTGATAATCGAACCCCCGCCACTCCATCTCTCTCTCTCTCTCTCTCTCTCTCTCTCTCTCTCTCTCTCTCTCTCTCTCTCTCTCTCTCTCTCTTCTTTCTCGCACGGGCTGGGAAGAGGGGCGAGAGAGGAGGGGAAAGGGGGGAGCGCAAGGCGCAAGAGTCCGTAAATGTCCCACCCTATGTTTAGGAACGTGTTGATGTCGATTCAATCGTCGTGGAGGTGTGAGCGAGTGAACGCCCCCCCCCCCTTTCCGTCTCCGCCCCCGCCCTCTATGTGCGCCGTAGGCACGCACCTCCTCGGCTGCACACCGCCACACATTATGCCCACGGATCAGAAAAGGGAAAGCAACATATTCCGAGCGTTCCTTTGAATGTTCTTCGCTCGTCATGGTGACGTTATTGAATTTCGATTTCGCCGGCCGTGTTGCGAGTGCGACTATGGAGTTCGCGTGTCACCCGCCACGATGTGTGTGTGTGTGTGTGGAGGGGGGGGGGGCGTGTGTCGCCTGCCGCCTCGCGGTCTTCCACGTCTTGGCGTCCAGCCATGCCGCGGTGCCGGTCTGGGTCCCCGAGGGGGAGGGGGGAGGGGGAGGGGAGGGCCGCTGAGCCGGGCCGCGAGGTGAGCGAAGGTGAGGAAGCTGATTATCCTACCATTAGGATGGATGCCTGCCCCCGACGAATTTAGAAAGGGGAGGCGGAGGGGGGAGGGGCGCAGGGGGGGGCTCGTCGGCTCAACGTCGGCGTCGACAGCTCGATTCCGCGGACGCCGCCGGCGAACTGTCGCTGACGACTTTGTCCTGCCCGCAGACGAGGAGGACATGCACCGGCCGGCGCCCGACATCATGCCGTTCACCCGCGTCGAGATCGTGCAGGTGAACGCGTCGTCCGGGACGTCGGCCTCCTCCGGGTCCCCGCCGCAGCCGCGGCCCCGGCGCAGCCGCCGCAACGTCCGCTACCAGGACGTGGACGAGGGCGAGGGCGAGCCCGGCGGGCAGCGGGCCCACTCGATGGAGATGCTGGTGGTGGTGGACAAGCGCATGTCCGACTACCACGGCGACGCCATCGCCAACTACGTGCTCACCCTCATGTCCATCGTAAGTACCACCCAGGATGTGCATCAACTTGCTGTTTTCGTTTTTTAAAAAAATTACCATTTACGTCACCGACCTCCCGCTTCCGAGCTCCAGTAACGGGCTCCAGTGACGGGCTCCAGCGTTCAAGTCTCACCTCTGGCCCGCAGGTCGCCATGGTCTACAAGGACGCCAGCATCGGCAACCCCATGACGGTGGCCGTCGTCAAGTTGGTCATCCTCAAGTCCGACGACCCCGACTTCGTGCCCGAGTCCCGGCGCCGGAACCGCGGCCGCGCCTCCTCCGCCAGCGAGATGCTCAAGCGCTTCTGCCAGTGGCAGAAGGAGCACCACATGCAGCACGACACGGCGCTCCTGCTCACCAGGTAGGCGCCGCTGCTCGCCAGGTAGCCGCCGCTGCCCAACAGCTAGGCGCAGCTGCTCAACAGGTAGGCACAGCTGCTCAACAGGTAGGCGCAGCTGCGCAGCTGCGCCGCTCTCCCGCAGCGCGGCACGGGTGTCACTCGACGGCCGCGAGTGTTTATTTCTAATTACCTCTCCGACATTGACGCGGCGGTGCGCCGAGTGTGATTGGACAGCAATAAAAGGTCGTGGGCGCCGCGGGCGATAAGGAAGTGGTACCGGCCCACACCACCCCCCGCCGCGTTTCTGTGTCTTTGTGTCCGCGCGCGTGTGTGTGTGTGTGTGTGTGTGCGTGTGTGGTCAGCTAGCGAGCGGCCGGAGGGGAGCCCCCATCACTCATCGCAGCCTTGACATTCTGACCGACGGCGACGGGGTCCGGACGACGGACATCGCGGGGCTCACGGCACGGACGTGGACGTGTCCGTCCTGGCAGCGGCGGCCCTACCCAGGGCCGTCGGCCGGCCAGCAGGCCGCCTCCGCCGCACGTCTCATTGTTAGTCACGTCCACGGCGTCCAGGGCCGGGGCGGCGGGAGGCGCGGCTCGGCGCGGTGCAGCGGGGGCCTCGCCGTTATCCCCGGACTCACCCGAGGCGGTGCTGTCCGCGCGCACTGGATGCATTCGCTGCCGGGATGGCGGCACTACCGGTGTCCCCAGGCCGGCTGCCGCCGCGCCGCTGCCGTGCCGGGGCCCCGCCGCCCCGCCGCCCCGCCGCCGCCCCGCGGGGACGTGCCCATATGGGAGGCCGGGACATGTGTCGTGTCCGCCCCGCGTGCGCGCCTTTGTATGGAAAAACAGTTAGGCGATTGACGGCGACGCCGGAGCGGCGGGTCGGGCCGCCCTGCTTCTCAGGTCACCGGGACCGGTTCCTCCGTGTCGCCGCCGTCGCGCCCCACGAGAGTGTCACGACGACGAGCGACACGCCGCCGCCGCCTGCGAGCGCCGGGGTAGGCCAGCCCGCACGACACGCGAGCGCGCAGCAGCCAGGGTTGCCTACCCAGCACGGCTGCCGCTGCCGCCGCCGCGCTAACACACCGCCACTGTCTGTTGCAGGGAGAACATCTGCCGGAACCCGGACCAGAACAAGTGCGACACGCTGGGGCTGGCCGAGATGGGCACCATGTGCGACCCGAACGTGTCGTGTGCCATCGTGCAGGACAACGGCCTGTCCGCCGCCTTCACCATCGCCCACGAGATCGGCCACGTGTGAGTACCGCGGAGTGCGCGGTGGGGCGGCGGGGCGGGGCCGCCGCGCTGCCCGGCTAGACGCTGAGCAGACCAGACCCCTGGCGGCGTCGGCGCCGGCCCTTGGCAACGGGGAGAGGAGGGCCTTCAAGGGCCGCCCCTGTCTTGACGGGGGAGGCGGGGCGCCGCGGGCCCTCGGAGATGGGCGCCGCAGACCTTGAACTTGGCTGTCTACAAGAAGGAGAGGGAGGCGGCGGAGCACTCTCAGCGGCCCGGCCCGCCGGCCGCACCGCGTTTGAAGCCTCCTCGCCGGCGGTGCCAGGGGCGCCGCTCCTCCGTTTTCGGGCGGCGCGTGACGCGCGTGCGGTTTGAATTTCCCGGCCGCGCTGCCTCTGGCCGTCCGGCCGCTGCAGCCGGACCCACAGCCTCCCCGACGACTTTACACTTCCTCGCAGAAGCACGCCCTCCCCCCACTCCCCGCGGCTTTAACGCCGTTTTATACCGACCGGCGCGTGCAAGGGCTACGTGCACGCTTCGTGGAAATAAGTGATTAATTCTGGCTCTCTCCGCTGCCGCCGCCGCCGCTCGCCGCCCGCGGATGCGCGGCGCGCCCCGCGGCCGAGTCAAGGGCAGCACAGCGCCGCGGCGGCGTCCTAGGAGAGCCAAGGCCCGGGCCGGCCGCTGGTGCCGCTGGTGCCTATGGTCCGGCCATGCCCGTGCCCCCTAGCCTACTCGCCTTGGCGTGCCTCGGGCCGTGAAGTTCGTGTCGGTTCTGTCTGTTTCCCGTCATCACCTCCCCGTGTGTGTGTGTGTGTGTGTGTGTGTGTGTGTGTGTGTGTGTGTGTGTGTGGAAGCCGGTAGCGCCAGCGGTCGGGCGGGCCGAGAGCACTGCGCCACGCCCCGCCACGCCCCGCCACACCGCTCTGGTGTAACGCACAGTAACGCCAAAGGCCGTTTATTGCGGGCCAGCTGCTGTAAAAGTAGCCCCCTCCCTCCCTCCCTCTCTCTCTTGCTCTCTCTCTTTCTCTGTCTCCCTCTCTCCCTCTCTCGCTTACTTCCCCGGGGGGCACTGTTCGCACCCTCGCCCCGCCCTCGCCTCCACGCGCTTTATATAAAATCGCCTTTCCCTCAGCCGGCGTGGTTCGAACTCGAGTCCAACGCGAGGCTCTAATAATTTTTTTTTTACAAAAATTTATTTTTATTTTTATTCTCTCTCTCTCTCTCTCCTGGGCAGCCTGAACATGCCGCACGACGACGACCAGCGCTGCGGGGTGTTCAACGGCCAGTCCACCAAGCACAACGTCATGTCCCGGATGCTGGACCACAACACGTACCCGTGGTCCTGGTCCAACTGCTCGCGGCACTTCCTCACCGAGTTCCTCGAGTAAGTCCGGGGGGACCGGCGGCGGCCCGGCGGCGCGCGGGGAACGCCCGACCAGCGGCGGCCCGGCAGCCCGCGCGCGGCGGTGCCGGTTGGGCTGCCTACCTGCAGGGGGCGCCCGGCGCAGCGGCCACGCCGCCACGACCGCACTGACCTGGGCGTCGCTTGTCTTGTCGGCAGCGCGGGCTACGGCAAGTGCCTGAGCAACACCCCGTACCACGACTACATGACGGCCAACCCCGAGATCTACAAGATGCTGCCCGGCCAGGCGTTCAACGAGGACCGGCAGTGCGAGCTGGTGTTCGGCCGCGGCTCCAAGATCTGCTCGTACATGGTACGCCGTCGGGTTCCCGGGGGCTCTGCTCCGGCGCCTGGACACGTCGGCCGGCGTGCCTCACACTCTGCTTGTCCCGCAGCCCGTGTGCTCGCGGCTGTGGTGCACGACGGACGTGGGTGAGCAGGAGGGCTGCCGCACGCAGCACATGCCCTGGGCGGACGGCACGGCGTGCGGCCACGGCCGCTGGTGCCAGCGCGGCAGATGCGTGCCCAAGGACCACGCCTCGCTGCAGCCCATCGACGGCGGCTGGGGTCCCTGGCAGGGCTTCGACGACTGCTCGCGGACCTGCGGCGGCGGCGTGCAGAAGTCGGCGCGTGACTGCAACTCGCCGGCGCCCGCCAACGGGGGGCGATACTGCGTCGGCCGCCGGGTCAAGTACCAGTCGTGCAACACGTTCGAGTGCCCGGCGGGCAGCAAGGAGTTCCGGTGCGTAAGGGCGCCGTGGAGGTGGCCGTCGACGCGGCGCCGGTCGCTTCATCCCGATTGGTCCCCTTTCCTCAGGTTGGAGCAGTGCGCGCAGTACGACGGGACCAAGTTCAACGGCCTGAGCGGGGAGAACAAGTGGGTCCCCAAGTACATGACGGGGGACCTGATCGGGGGCAGTTCGCTGGACGAGCGGTGCAAGCTGTACTGCAGCGTGTCCAACACCAACATCTACTACAAGATGATGGAGAAGGTGGTGGACGGCACCCCGTGCGAGCTCGACTCGTACGACATATGCGTCAACGGCGTATGCCAGCCCGCCGGCTGCGACCACGTCCTGGGCTCCACTGCCAAGCTCGGTAAGCGTCGAACTTACGATTTTTTTTTGTTTTTTACTGCAGACTAAGGATTTATTTTAGGAAAGATTTTTTTTACGTAAAGAAAAGTCTTGATTAGTTGCATTTTTTTAAATGGGGTTTTTGAGAGCGTTCCTAAGCAGTGACGGGATGTGACAGATCGGTGCGGGCGCTGTAAAGGCGACAACTCGACCTGCCAGGTGGTGATGGGCTCCCACAACCACACGCAGTTCGGCTACAGCGACGTCGTCCGCATCCCGGCCGGCGCCTCCAACCTCGACATCCGGCAGTACGGCCACAACGGCACGAACAGGGACGACACCTACCTGGGTACGTGGTCGGCGCGTGACACCATCCTACTTCCCAGCCGAAACCTGCTCGCCCGAACCTCGGTCTCCCTCTCTGACCCTTCAGCCCTGGTGGACCCCGAGACCGGCAAGTACCTGCTGAACGGCAACTTCATCGTGACGCTGTCCCAGAAGGGCCTCATCTACGAGGGCATCTCCATGGACTACTCCGGGGCGCTGAAGGTGGTGGAGCGCCTCAACTGCACGCGCATGCTCAACCGCGAGCTCATCATCCAGGTCCTGGGCGCGGGGCCGCTCAACCCGCCGAACATCCACTGGGAGTACACGGTGCAGCGGCCCGAGGAACGCTTCCGCCGGACCTACGCGGACGCGTGGACGTCGTGCGACGCGGCCTGCAACGGGGAGCGGCGGCGCGAGGAGGGGTGCGTGCGGCTGGACACGGGCG
Source organism: Megalurothrips usitatus (assembly GCA_026979955.1). Classification (NCBI taxonomy): domain Eukaryota; kingdom Metazoa; phylum Arthropoda; class Insecta; order Thysanoptera; family Thripidae; genus Megalurothrips; species Megalurothrips usitatus. Next base: position 3,458,293 of record CM049599.1, on the reverse strand, counting down.
GCGAGGTGCCGGCCGAGTACTGCGGCAACCTGCCGCGGCTGGCGGCGCAGACCGAGCGCTGCAACCCCTGCACCGTGCAGTGGCACGTCGTGTCCACGGCGCCGTGCTCCGTGTCGTGCGGCCGCGGCACGCGCGCGCGCCTCGTGCAGTGCCTGCAGATGCAGCTCGAGACGCGCACCTCCCACGTCGTGCACAACTCGTCGTGCGCGCACCTCGGCCACCGGCCCGCCGACGCCGAGGCCTGCGAGGAGCCCGCCTGCGAGTACTACACCTGGAAGTTCGGCAAATGGCGGGAGGTGGGTTTTGCCTCGGGAGGTGTGCTCCCCGGGCTCCAGCACCGGCGGGTTGTTCATGGCGTTGTTGGCTGTCGGCAGTGCTCGGTCACGTGCGGCCCGGGGGTGCAGCAGCGCGCGGCGTGGTGCGTCAACAGCAAGGGCGAGTCCGTGGACGAGAGCCTGTGCGAGGCCGGCCAGCGGGACACGCAGCGCGCCTGCCACGACCAGAACTGCCCGCACTGGGAGCTCGTCGACTGGACGCCGGTAAGCGGTCCCCACTTTTAATTTTAAACGTTTAAAATAAAAACACGAAAAGGGGATGCGCCTCGGTCTCCCCCCGCGCTGGCATCCCTGACGTGATCCTGCCCGGCAGTGCTCGGTGACGTGCGGCGAGGGCGTCCGGGAGCCGGCCTACGCCTGCATGGTGGACTCGCGCACCGTGGCCCAGGACTACTGCGACTCCAAGCAGCGGCCCACCATGACCAAGCGCTGCAAGGAGAGGCCGTGCCCGGTGTGGGAGACGGGCGAGTGGGAGCGGGTAAGGGCCCCGGGGTAGTGACACGTGTGGAGTGGCGTAGTGACACGTGTAGAGTGGCGTAGTGACGCGTGTAGAGTGGCGTGGGCCGCCTGGCTTATCGGCGCTGTGCTTGTAGTGCTCGGTGACGTGCGGCGCGGGCACGACGGTACGCCGGGTCTGGTGCAGCCAGGACGGGCAGAAGGTGGACGACGGCGTGTGCAGGGCGGCGGCCGAGCGGCCCGCCGTGTCCGAGCACTGCATGAGGACGCCCTGCCCGGTACGTAGACCGGCTGCGGTAGCGTCGCGGCGGCCGAGCGGCTTGCAGGGAGTCTCCCCCTCCACGCAACTCTCACTCCTCTCGCTCTGCGCAGCCGACGACGACCACCACAACGACGACCACCACCACCACGACAACCACGACGACGACGCCGGCGCCGGCGCCGCCTGCGGTCGCGTACGCGCGCGTGTACGAGCGGGACGGCAACGACTTGCTGCGGAAGAAGGTGAACCTCAAGGAGTCCGACGACAACAACGAGCTGCCGCCCCTCGCGCCGCAGGACGGCCGCTACACCTGGCGGGTGACGGACCACGGCCAGGTAAGCCCCGGGCCGCTGCCGCCGCCGACACCGCCGCCGAGAGGCTCCCTGACGACGCCGTCTCGCCCGCAGTGCTCCGCGTCGTGCGGCTGGGGGAAGATGATGCTGCGCGTCAACTGCGACGACGTCAAGTCGGGCAAGGACGCCCCCGAGTCGCGGTGCCCGCCGCCGCGGCCGCCGTCCTACCGGCTCTGCTACCAGGCGCGGTGCGCGGACTGGATGACGGGGGAGTGGTCCACCTGCTCGGCGGCGCCGGCGTGCCAAGCGGTGAGTACTCCAGGCCGCTGGACCGCTGCCCCACACGCCACTGGTCGGCCTCGTCTCACGCACGCCGTTGTCCTCGCAGGGAGCGGCGCACGCGCAGGGCGTGCAGCAGCGCACGGTCCAGTGTGTGGCCAAGGAGGGCGGCCGCGCCGTGGACGACTCGTCGTGCATGGGGGAGCGGCCCGCCAGCGAGCGGCCGTGCTCCTGCACCGGGACGACGGCGCTGGCGGCGGCCGCGGCCACGACGTCGATGGCGGCGCCGCGGACGGAGCGGCCGGCGCCCGCCAAGGCGGCCGGGGGCGGGTGGCGGACGGGGCCCTGGGGGCAGTGCGCCAGGTCGTGCGGCAGCGGCACGCAGGCCAGGCTCGTCGTCTGCTCCTCCAGCGAGTGCGACGACCAGGAGAAGCCCCCCACCTACCAGACCTGCAACGAGCACGCGTGCCCCCTGTGGAGGCAGGACGACTGGAGCAAGGTGCGCACTCGCGGTGCCCGCGGCACTCCCTGCTGGTAAACCAGTCCACGGACATGACGCTCACGTTGTCCTCCCGCAGTGCTCCGTGTCGTGCGGGCCGGGCGGCGTGCAGACGCGGTCCTACGTCTGCATGTCGTGGCAAGGCGAGGTGCTGCCAGACGCGACTTGCGCCGGCGCGCGCCGCCCCGAGCCCAAGCGGCGCGAGTGCCGCTCCAGCCCGCCCTGCGCGGCGGCGCACGGCCGCGACAGTGGCCCCAGGGCCACCAAGGCGTCGAGGCGGTACACCTGGAAGCCCAGCCCCTGGGGACCGGTGAGTGCGAGTGGCTTGTGTAGTTTTCACTTCCAGGATGCCAGAGCTACTCTCTCCCACCCCTACCGCCCCTCTTGTCCAGTCCTCGGATCGATCCAGTGACAAGTTGGCCGCCACGTCATACAGCTTGAGTCATCGCTAGGCCCGGGCCCCCACCGCGGAGCCCCGCTCCGGCTGCAAAGGCACTGGCCAGTCTGTTAATCCTGTTTATGTCCCGCACAGCTTGTTCATCGTACAACCCCACCTTAATTCACTGCTGTGCGTTGTTGATGCGAATCCCCCAGTGTTGTTGGTGTCGCCTTATAGATACATTTCTGTACCTCTTAATCGCCTTTCCCTTAATAATAATAACGATAGTAATAACCTGTAGCATTTGTTACTAATAACCCAGTAGTTGGTTCCAGTAGTAGTTTTCTCACTTTAAATCCTGAAGCTATTTGTACAATTTACAGAATCTCCTTACCCATTAACGATTATGGAGCAACTCGAGAGGCAATAGCAATTTAATTTTTTTCTCGTTATTCATTTCTTTCCCTTTTCTTATTTTTGTTCACCCCTCTCGAGTAACTCTCCGCTCGCCGCCGCCCACCTTGTGCACGCCCCTGTCCTCAGCCACAGCCCTCCGCACGGCCTCGTGTACCCGAGCGCCCGCCCCGCCCCGCCCCCCTGCTGCTGTGTTCTGATTGGCCGTTGCCCTTACCACAGTGCTCGCGCAAGTGCGGCGAGGGGAAACGCGTGCGCGAGGTCCCCTGTGTGGACACTAAGACGAACAAGACCGTTCAGGAGATCTTGTGCCGAGCGGCGCCCGCCGCGCCCCGGCCCCGGCTGCAGAGCGGCTGCTACCGCCGGCCCTGCACTTACGACTGGGTCGCGGGAGACTGGGAAGAGGTATCACGCACACACTACTTTTTTTGTCATTTTTTAAAAAAACCTTATTTCCTCCCCGCCTATTTTGTGGAATTTAAAACCTTGTTTTTGTAAATATTTGTACGTTAAAGGTGTTTATTTCATTTTCGCACCTACGTTTTTTTTTTTCATTTTTCTCTCTTGTGTGCACCTACGGTTTCTTTGGTTTACCTCTTTTTTTAAGCGCGTGGGTTTGACTTGATTTTTGATTATTGGCTTGGTATTCTCTCCTTTCCTGATGGTTTCGAAAGTTTGATTTGCGCATGAGGTTCGCACGCATTGCAAGCTTGTCGCTTTTGCTTTTCGTTATTTTCATCGCACCCCATCATTTCGCATTTTCATTTCGTTGACCGGTCTGTGCGCACGTAGCACGCGTATCTCTGTAGCGGTCGGTGTTGGTGAATGCATCTGGGATGAGGTCCTCCGATTTCAAATACCCGCATAATTAGTTTCTCTAACTTCTTATTTTGTTTTTCACTCACACGGTATACATTATCCTGCGCGTCTGGCGGTGATGTTGTGACGCATCTCTCCGAGTGTTTTTTGCTCTGGTTTCTCTCTCTCTCTCTCTCTCTCTCTCTCTCTCTCTCCTCTCTCTCTGTCTCTCTCTGTCTCTCCCTCTGTATATATTCTCTCCTCCTCTTTCTCTATCCCTCTCCCTGCATGCCGGTGCGCGGTGTGACTCTCTCTCTCTCCCTCTCCCTCGTCACGGTGGAGCCTGACATGGGGGTGTGTGCGTACGGTTCACAGTGCGACAAGCCCTGCGGCGGCGGCCTGCAGTTCCGCTCGGTGAGCTGCCGCCGCATCAACGCCTACGGCTGGGTGGACCCGGAGCCCGTGGAGGCGGCGGACCGATGCGACCCAGCCGCGGCGCCGGCCACGTCCCAGCGCTGCCACGAGTGGAGCTGCGGCGCGGCCTTCGAGTGGGTGGCGGACGAGTGGGGGCCGTGCTCGGAGCCGTGCGGCCGCCGGGGCCGGCAGACGCGCCGCCTCTACTGCCGCCGCAACAGCAACAACCGCCACGCCGCGAGATACCAGTGCCCGCGAGAGCACAAGCCCGTACGCAAACGGAAGTGCAACCAGCGCAAGTGTGAGTGTGGAAGTGTGAGCCAGCGGCCCGCCCCGCCCCGCCGCGCCGCCCGGCCGCCCGGCTCACCCACGCGCCCCCGTCCGTGTGCCGCAGGTGGGATGACCTCGTGCGCCGAGGCCCGCGCCGTCACCGGCTCCTCCAGGGACGCCGAGTACCTGCTCGTCGTCGGCGGCAAGAACATGTCGGTGTACTGCGCCCGCATGAACACCTCCTCCCCCGCCGAGTACCTGACCCTCCCCGCCGGCGAGCGGGACAACTACGCCGAGATATACGACCAGAGGTAGGCGACGGCGGCGCTCGGGTCTGCCGCTGGCTGCCGCCCGTCCACTCGCTGACCCTCGTTGTCCTCTCCCCGCAGCCTCGTCCAGCCCCGGTCCTGCCCCTACGGCGGCCAGCGCAGCCCCAACTGCCACCTCTGCACCGCCAACAAGCGCAGCCTCTCCGGCCTCACCGCCTTCACCCGGGTGCGCCTCGACGTCGAGACCCTCCGGGTGCAGAGTGAGTACCAACGCGCCGCCGTGCCGCTGAGGGTGCCGACCTGACCTACCCTAACCCGCCCCCCCTCCGCGTGCGCAGCGGACGACTTCACGTTCGCCCGCCAGGTGCGGGGCAAGCACCGGGTCAAGTACGGCGAGGCGGGCGACTGCTACTCGTCTCTGAGCTGCCCGCAGGGGAAGTTCGCCATCAACCTGCACGGCACCGCGCTCCGGGTGTCGGACGCCACCGTCTGGGCGGAGTACGGCAAGGACACGTCCATGCGCTTCAACAACGAGGTGAGGAGGCCCGCTCCCGGCGGCCACGCCTTGTTCTTCGGGCCGCTGTGCTGACTGTACATGTGTGTGGGTTTTGCAGGGCGGCCGCAAGGTGGCCGCCAAGTGCGGCGGCTACTGCGGGGGCTGCCGGCCGGCGCAGGGTCTCAAGCTGGACGTGCTGCCGCCGTAGGGGCGCCGCCGCGCCAGACGGGAGGAGCGAGGTACGGTACAGTGCGCGGTGGAGCCGAGGCGGAGCAGCGCGCAGCGGCCGAGCGCCTCGCTGACTGGCGATAGGCAACCCGCGTTCTCCCGTGAGCTCGGGTTGCCTATCGCCCGGAGGTCGGGCGCTCCAGCGAGCCGCGTCCTCCAACGCTGACGCTGCCTCTGTTGCAGGTAGCGCCTCTCGGAGCCACAGCTGCCCTGGGCGGCCGCGTCGGACCCCGACTCGGCGCCACTGAGGGCCCCCGAACCCCCGCCCAGAGCCATTCGCGTGCCAGTCGCGTGCCATTCGCGTGGCGCGCGCGCGCGCGTGCTCACCACCCGTGCCATACCCCGCACCGTGTCCGTCCAAAACGACTGCGATCGCCTGCCGCCATCGGGGACGCACTACTGCGACCGGATCTACACTGCCATGACGTCAACGCTGTGCGCCGACCCGCACAGTGGCCACCATCGCGCCCTGTATTCTGTCTAGATTATTATTGTTACTACTATTTTATTTTATTTTTCAAACTTTACCGTTTCGCTGCCAAAATCAAATAGCATGCCGAGCTCGCATGCGACAACGACGACAAGAGCTTGGGTCCGTTTTCACGCCGTGGAAAGCGCTCTCAAGCCGGTCACTCACTGCCCTCCGTGTGGGCGCGCCGCCCGCGCCGCGCTGCCTGTGCCATCTCTGTGACGTGGCCGCCGCTGCCGGGCCCGGCCAGCGGCTCTGTGATACGTGGGGCGGTCAGCGGGGATCGCACTACTTGCCGCAAGTCTCGCTTAGGCGTTTTATCGTGTAACTACTTTGTAGGTCTAGGAGTGGGGAGCGTCTGTAGGCGCGGCAGGCCCGGCAGGCCCGGCCCCCTCCGATGGTTCTGTTCCTAAATGGCTGTGCGTGTCAGCGGAGCAACGTGTATGAAAGTGCCTGGCATGTTTGTACGCGGGCATTCCATGATACATGTGAGATGTATAAAATGTAAGTATGTATGTATGTACGTATGTATGTATTAGTAGCTGTAAGTATTTATTTATGAAGCTGAACGCAGAGGGAAACATGTTTGGGTTCCGTTAGAGCCTTTGACGGAATATCTAGCACCACATGACGTTGTTTTAGAGAAGGTATTTTTTTCTGGTTTTAAGAGATGGAAGTGTGGCGTGTGTGTTTTTACGTCCGAGAGGACCAACTGTACCTGTTCTTGCCCCATGTGCCATTGTGCATCGTGAGGCGTTTCATTGTTGTCTGAGTCGAATAGGCTATTAATTGTTTTTATTGTACAAACACGCCGAACCTGCTATTCAGGATAAGATCATGTCATAATATTATTTATATGTTACTGTTTTATTTTTGTGAGTGTAAAGCTATTGAAGGAAGGCTTTTCATATACCACCAAAGTGGAGGAATAGAGTCGTTTGTGGCGCTCAATATAATCAATCTTGTCATCCCTCCATTGTTTTCTAACTTAGTCATTTCCATGCCTTAATGTAAGATAATTAATCAATAATGACTCTCCTATCTTAAATATGACGTTGCGAATCTCAGAATGTAACAATTTGAAGCTCCCTGTATGTGTCTTGTGCCAGTTTGCCTTATGTATATATAGCCTTACTTCAACGCCTTACATCCTTTAAAAGTTACCGTATATCATGAATAATGCGTCATATATAACTTTCCGCTCGAAAGTAATACGTGTAAATATTAAAGCCAATTTATAATTTATGTAGAAAACTCAAGTGATCATGCCAAATATAATGTATGTTAAGAGACCACTTTGTTGTTTGTTTTTTTAAATTGAGGCGTACAGTAGACTGGTACAATATTTGGCTGTTACTCGTGTTATTTATTGATAAATATTATCACCACTGCCACAGAGATTGTGTATTACATGTACGCAGAATAAAACAGAAAATTTCTCTTTTTCATAGAAAACGTCTTTTTTTTTATCGCATTTTCGAACATTTCCTCGCCCGCCACCTCCCCCACACAGCGGGCTCACAAAGTATCAACGATGACGACGTTCTCGGGGACGGGGTCGGTGTAGAACTTGACGAGATTGATGAGGCTGGTCGTCGTCCCCAGGATGAGGGCCAGCACGCCGCAGGCGATGATGGCCACGTTCTTGTACACCTTCCAGTTGCCCCGGCCCATGCCGCCCTCCTTGTCCCAGAAGACGACCATCTCGATGGCGGGGGGCATGATGAGGCCGAGCGAGGCCAGGCACAGCGCGCCGATCAGCGACATGAACACCTCGAGCGAAGGCACCGCCGCCGCGACACACACTGCGCACACACCGCCAATTTTCACAAACTTTCCGAAAACTTCAAAGTTTTTCTTTTTTAATTTTCAGTTTAAAAAATTATTGCATTAAAAAAAACTCTAGACTTTTTCCGAAAATTCCTTTAAAAATTTTTGAATTTAAAAAAATTCTAGACTTTTTCCGAAAATTCCTTTGAAAATTTCGGGACTAGAAACTCGAGTTGACAGTACCTGTCATGGTGCCGACGAACAGTCTGAGCATGAGCTCATCGCGGACCCTGACCGTGCCCGACCGCCGCCGCCAGGCCTTCATGATGATCTCGAAGGGCACGTAGAACTGCAGGAAGTACGTGAAGAAGATGGCGATTGACATCATGACCTTGACGGACTGGGCCAGCCTGCGCGGGGGAGACCAACGGGTTAGACTTCCCTTCTCCCACCATCGGAGATGTGGGTCACCCGCTCGCCCGCCGCACTCTCACCCCTCTTCGACGGGCAGGTTGAGCGTGATGGCGTCCGCAGTGTCGGGGCCGTACTTGAGGTAGCCGAAGAAGCCCACCGTCGTGTAGAAGATGGTGGTGACGGCGAACCCGAAGCCCAGCACGCCGGGGCAGCCGGGGAAGCGGCGGGGGTTCTTCATGCTGTTCTCGAGCGGCATCACCTGGGGGGGAACAGCACTCGTGCGGGAGAGAGGGAGCGAGAGAGAGGGAGGCCAGCGGGGGAGGGACAGGGACACCTCACGGACGGGTGTACACTGACTGGTGACTGGACCGGCCATCCCATTGACTGGAATGAAAAATTCACGATCATGTATGGTTTCTGCGTTCCGAGCTGTCACCCACCCCAAAATAGGTTAAAACCTCATTCCTACCGTGACCAAAACACTAAACAGAAATATTTTTGTTTTGCTTAGAAATATGTGGATGCTTTTTTAAAAATGCAAAAATGGGTGGGCACTACCTCGTCCCAGGCCTCCGCCTGGAACCCTCCTGCTTAACTTCGGTGTTCGAATGGGAACCGGTGTACCAGGTATCGACCGCCGCTAAGACACGGGCACGACGCAGCGGCCTTTTTCAGGGGCACGCTTCCGCAACGGTCAATGTAGCCCCCTCCGCCAGCCAGATTTCCGGAATCAACTCCCTTCGACTGGCTGGTTGGTCTGTGGCACTGCGGCCACTCCCGAGCGGACTGGGGGGGAGGTAGGCTTTCCTATATCGTACACAGCCGAAGCTGCTGTACTTCACGACGAACCCTAGTCGCGACGGCGTGTCCTTAACTGCCAGATTCACAGGGAGCGAAAACGAAGGTACCGAACCCTAGGTACCCCCGTAGCATACACCCGAGTCTCCGAACCAAGTTTCCTTGGTAGACACAGAGCCCCCCCGCCGGAAACCCCGGGCGACCGAGAGAACCTCGGACCCGGGAACGGGGGTAAGCCCGACCGTGCTGCGGGAATCTTCAAGTTGAAACCCAACGCTTACATCTCTCAGTGACGCAGCGCGCACGGCCGTTCAGACAGCCATACCGGCGCCACGTTCGGAAGTATATTTTACCCTCTGTCTCCCAAGCGCAGACACAAGAAAAATTTTGAGGAAGTGGCAAGGTTTGAACCCACGACCCTTCGGTCGCCGATCAGCCACCTAACCGATGCGGCCACAGGGCCGCGATGCTCACCGCGGCGCGCCCCCCTTTCTTTTCACACCGTCGTCTTAGCTGAGCCGACAGAAAAAACGCGTGGACCGGCAAAGAGTTGAACCTCCGACCAGCCGCCCGCCGGCTGGACTCGCTAACCACGCGCCTACCGAGCGTCGGTGCGTGCGCTGTCGGTACCGTAGCCGCACGACGTGTCCGACTGGAAGGCGGGCGCAAGGCGGGCCGGCCCGCTCGGCAGCGCTGCCCGACGGGTCGGCCCTCCTCCCAGGCGCTTCCACTCACCACGCCGATGCCCTCGAGGGCGAAGATGACGGTGGAGAAGTAGAGCGGCACGGTGCTGTACTCGCCGACGGCGAGGCGCTCCGAGGGGGACGGCACGCCGCGCAGCATGTAGTAGAAGCAGATGATCATGCCCACGAGGATGAGCACGTTGGCCAGCATGGACGTGACGGACAGGTACTTGAGGTCGCGCAGCAGGATGAACAGCAGCACGAATGGCAGCAGGCACACGATGTACACGCGCAGGTCGTACTTGGCGTAGCCCAGGTTCTCGATGACCTGCTGCATGTTGGAGGCGATGAACACCAGGTAGATGCAGCACGTGCCCAGCAGGTTGATGGACATGAGCCAGTTGACGCTGTGCCTGCGGGTGAGATCATCCCTTGCTAGAGGCCGAGGCCGATCCGTGTGTCCGAGGCCCGCATCCGGGGTCAGGCCCTGCGCCTTCTTGACCCCATCTGTGGCGCCGCGCGCGCCGAGGCCCGAGGCTCGCCGGCGGCGGCCGGCCGCGGCGGAGCATCCGGCCGAGACCTTGAACCTCTAAGTGAGACTGGGCGGTCTGTGTCGGCGAGGAGTCCCCGTCGTCGGGTACCCCGGGCGGGGCCCCGCGGGCCTCGAGCCGCGCCCGCCGCGCCCGCCCGGCCCACTTAAGGAGGTTCAATGCCAAAGACCTGGGTTCCCGCCCGGTTCCCGCCCGGCTCGCCCCGCCTCGCCCCCGGCTTACTTGGCTATTCTGGACAGAAACCGTGTCCTCTTAGGTCCCGTCTGGAAGCCCAGCTCGGCCACCTCGGAGAAGTCGAGCGCCGGCACCCGCTGGCGGTAGTACAGCTCGTGGGCGGACACCACCTGCGCAGAGACGGACAACGGACTTGCATCAAGAAAGAAATAAAGTTTGGACCCGAAGCACGGAAAAATATTTTCGCTGATCCAGCGATTTTTTTTCGTAGTCTCGTTTTCAGTTTTAAAAATTCGCCGGGCAGCACAAAGAAATTCGGTGACCCAGCAATCTCTTTGCTATGCCTTTTTTTCTGCTGCCCCGACGTCAAAAATTGAGCTTACAGAAAATTTACGATTTACTCACCAGCATGTGGACGCAGTACGTGCAGATGAAGCCCACGACGGGGGTGACGGCCAGAGAGAACCACAGGCCGCCGTTCTGTACCGCCTTCGGCATCCCGAGGACGCCGGAGCCCATGCTCCCCTTCATCAGGTGTATTAACGAGTCGACCTCACTGGAACAGGGCGAGGCAGCGGCTCGGTCTCCGTCCGTCGCGGGAAGCGCGGGTCACACACACACACACACACACACACACACACACGAGGAGCTTGCTGCACTTACTTGGTCGGATTTTTCAGGTCCCGGAGCGCGAATGGATCAAAGTCACCCCGGTTGCTGCGGAAGGAACGCAATGCGGTTTTTTTTTTACGGTGGTAGTGCTGGGCGTGGGGTACAGTTGTTGCTAGAGTTTCTAGTCCCGAAATTTTCAAAGAAATTTTACTATGGACTTTTTTCCGAAAAACTTCCTCGCAATTTTCGGGACTAGAAACTTAAGTTGTTGTCAGTGAAGTAGGCACAGAGTAGCCCAACACGTAGAGACATTAGTCCGGTACCGGCCGCCCACCAGGCGAACTGACAGCCGTCGGTTTGGACAACTTTCCGCCTCCTTTCCTGGCGACACTGGTTGTTGTCTCACCTCTCCACAGTGGCGGCGGTGGCGGTAGGGGTGGGGGTGGACACCGGCGCCGCCGTGCGCTCCGATGTTTGCCCTCCCTCCTTCCTCGCAGCCCTGCGATTTCCATTTCTCCCTCAACAAAGTTCTGACCGAAGAGCAAACGAGGAGCAGAACACTGCCTAGTGGGTACTGACATGTCGCGTGGCTGCTGCGGCGGCGCCGGCGACTGCTCTCCGTGGTGCGGGCCTTGTCGCTACGGCGCTGTCCCCGCGGGCCCGGCGAGCCCCGGTCGTCAGCGTGCAAGCTTAACTATATCAAGGCGTTTATCGTTAAGTCAGTAAACGTTGCCGTAATAAAACGCACGCGGCGGCGGCGGCGGACTCGAAAACACAGAACAACACAAAACAAACGCAACGTGCAATGCTGTTGTTGTTGAGCGTTAAAATATCGTCGAGAAGACAGCCCTCACCTCGCTGTCAGCCCTCAGCCTCGGGCAGTGCTGCTCTGTTGGTGCCGGTCCGGCCGTGGCGCCTCCGCTGCCTGTCTGATAGGCCACTGGCGCCACCGCGGGTGCTGTGCGGCACCGTCTGGTCCCCGCGGTCACTCCCGGCGCCCCCCGGCGTCCCCCCGGCGCCCCCCGCAGCTGTCGGGCCCGCTGCCCTGCTGCCCTGCAAGGCCCTCCCTCCTCTTGACCAGCCGTCGGCACACGCCGGCCCCGACCCGACCTGGACCCACCCCCGCGCTCGCCATGGGGACGCGCGTGCGAGCGAGGCGTGCGGCGGAACTCTCCGTGTCATGCTGGGATTGCAAAAGTCGCGTTAAGACAAATGGAAATGAATAAATGCGGCGCACGCAGAGCAGACTTGTCAGTCCGTTGAATTAATCATACAGTTGATCAGCGTGCCAGCAAAGCAAACAGGCAACACGCAGACAACGGGGTCATGCAGAGCAAATAATTCCGCCGTTTTCTTTGCCTTTTAATAGCACTAAAGAGGCTGTGTGAGGGTCTGTGAAAAATTTTAAACGGGCTACCGAAGGAACTTTTGCTAGTAAAATAAAATAAAAAGGGGACAAAGAGCTGCACTTCCTTCCCCTCCCCTCTCCTTCCTGCTCCCATGATGTTTCCGCTCCCGGAATATGTAGCGTGACCTTGGCCATGGAAAAGACCTTCATTTTGTTATTAATTCAGACACATTGGCAGTCAATTGACGCGAGGCCAGAATCAGTACAGTGGCCGTGTTGTCGGTGGCGCGCCTGTGAGTGGGTCGAACTGGGGAAAGGGGGCAGAGGGAGGCGGTGGGCAGGCGGGCAAGGTATTGAATCACCCACAGCAACGTAAATTCGCCCTTATAGTATCGCTTTAATACCCTCCGTGTCGATAACCAAATATCACGAGTGGGCGCATTGTTGTTCGATTTCGTTGGTTGCCCGGTTTCGAGACTTCGAGACCAATGGATGCAACCTTGGGCGTCTATTCCCAGAGCGTGCTTCGTGGCGAGTTACACTAGCGCACTCTTCCGCCCGTGTCCGCCGCAAAACTTCCTGCTTGGAAGGCTGAAATTGAAATTTGGCCTCGATTTGAGCGACGCTCGTCTGCACAACTGTGACACGCGAAGATGACGTCGTTGCCGAGCGCACTTGGAGGGACTATTCTCCTGGGGCGGCTTCTACCGGCCCCCGCTTACGTGCGATCTAGCTGGTGTGCGAGGTGATCTTTCCTGTGCAGGCCGCTAGGGAGGGGCGGGGAAAACTGGTTTAACAATGGCTGCCATGCCAACTGGCGTGCCGGCATAGGTGAACAGCACTGCTGCCATTCCGGGATCGCCCCATTTTTATTTGCATGATATATTTTCAACAAGCATTCGTTGAAATAGTGAAGTGGAAACATCGTTCAGACCGCACACAACGCCGTTTCGGAACAGTGCTTTTTAGGTCAAAATACTCAAGTGTCCCCAATTACCCTTATGTCCCTTGGCCTCCCCCGCGCTTCGCGCCCACATTTAATAGACAAACTTGCTGAAGAGAGGCAGGGTGCCACGGCGTAACACGGCTTCGCAGCGAAACGGAAGACGTTTGAAACTTTTTGGAACATGTTGAAAACCGTCCTCTTAAATATCGCGGTGCTTGTGTGTCCCCTCCCCCTCTCTCCTTATCCCCGGCTACTTATTTTAATCATGTCGTTTTACGTTTCTTATCCAGTGCTTGATGTTTCGTGCTTTCAAACTTTCTGGGTAAACCCGGGCCCCTTCCTGTTCCGGCAATGCCAGTCCTGCCAACCTGGTCTGCCCATTCAACCAGTCCTCGCATGGACACATTCATCCTATCCATTTAATCATTCCTCTTATTTCCGTGAACCGCTGCTGGAGTCCCTCTTTTCTTCTAAACGCCCGATTTAAGTTCTGCGAGAAAATATACCGTAGCAGACGCACAACCACGAGAGGCAGTGGCAAGCAGTGACATCACTTTCTAGGCGTAGATAAAGAGAAGGCGTTATTACTAGTAGGTCAAAAGCGAAAAGTCGAAATCGAAAATCAAAATGGTTAATTGACATTTGGGCCTACTCCTCATTATATTTGTTTACGTCTCGTGTGGCACAGACAATGTTGTCTGTTCTTGTTCACAGCTCTAGTAGTTCCATTCAAGAGGTTTAAATTTTAGACGAAATGGAGGCGGATTATCAACCCAAGTTTAGCCCCTCTCGCAACTTGTTAGGTAAGAAACAACCTACGTACATTTGTTGGGCGTTCCTTCTGGAACGCGTTCGTAAACTGTTAGCACTCGTAAACCTGTTTTCCTGGGTCTCGTTCATAGTATTCCAAAAATACCTTCAATCTTTGCATGACTTTTTTCTGTTAAAATGAGGCCGTAGCTACTTTACAACATTGCTGTCATTCTGTTCACATATTGTTTTGAATCAGGGTACAGTGCTCAATAATACCAAATCTATGATCTAACTTCAAATTTTTGTGTTAAATACGAGATTATTTAACTTATAGCTGTTTATTTTATTGGCATTTATGATGCCTATCCTAAAGCCCATGGGCTGAATGAATATTTAAATTACTGCTTTTACGCAACTAGTCTTGTATTTGGTCTTCAGAAACAGTCTTTTATTCAGTTGTTTGTCCTGACAGCTCATCATGACAGTGATGAACCATATCCAAGTTTATCTGACTACCATGATTATGAACCAAACTTGGAGTTTGATGATACTGAACTACAGCACACAGCTGTTGATGGAGGTAATAAAAATTATGAACAGGAATAGTGGGATCGAACTCCTGTGTCTTTGAATCGATATTTACTTGGAGTTTGTTTGCCACTCAGATCTTGCAGAAAAGCTGGTTGAAGCTGGTGGCTTGGATTATCTCGAATCGCCTGTATCAGATGGAACCATTGAAGAAAACTTTGAAGAAGAGTTAGTGAATGCTCCAACATTAGCTTCGGGCATGGATAGCCTTTCATACCCATTCCTTGATGAGGACGATCCTGAAGATGAGGAAGATTTTAGTGACGTCTCCCGCTATGGTATTGTTGATGTGGTTGGAGATGATACAGTTGGCAGAAAGATTATAGTTGTGTCTGCTTGCAAGCTTCCAAGCAACAAAGAGTTAGATCACACACGATTACTGAGGTTAGTATGACAAATTACCCAGAGAAAAAGTTTGAGTTGCCATGGTTGAAAACAGAACCTTAAAACGTTCTCCTATCTGCTTCCATTAGATATTTGATGTATACTCTTGACAAATATGTTGAGCAAGATTATAGTCTTGTATACTTTCACCATGGACTCACAAGCAAAAACAAGCCACCTCTGTCGTGGCTGTGGCAGGCTTATCGGGCTTTTGACCGCAAATATAAGAAAAATTTGAAAGCTCTGTATTTAGTCCATCCAACAAATTTTATCCGTGTCGTTTGGCACCTGTTTAGAGCTGTCATCAGGTAAGTTTGCTGCCATTCTTTTTTTCTGCTCAATTATTTATCTTTATTGGGTTTTAGTTCAATTTGTTTTTCTTTAATGCATTCTCAGTGCAAAGTTTGGCCGGAAAGTCATGTATGTCAACTATTTGCAAGAATTATCACAACACCTTGACTTGGACCAGCTGTGTATACCACAAGCTGTAATTGAGTAAGTAGTTATTTTTGATCTTTTTCGTGAATTTTTCATTTTGTCGAGTAACAATTTTGTCAGTAATTATCAATTTCTTTATATTTTTCTAGACATGACGAAAGAGTTGCACTACAAAAGAATCGCTCCTCAGTATCATCGTCAAGTGGTATGACACCTTCTCCTGCATCAAGTCCTGTTCAAAGCAGACTTATCACCCAGCAATTTGGTGTTTCTCTACAATTTATCAAAGACAATCATGGTGGAGTGGTGATTCCTCCTATCATGCGACAGTGCATTGAATTCCTCAGTCAGCCAGATGGTTTGTTTTTGTTTAATTTCTTATAACTAAACTTGCACATCTTTTCCTAAGAAGTTTTAGCATGCTATATTTTTCTTCCTCAGCTCTGGAGACTGAAGGTTTGTTCAGGAGGTCTGCCAATGTCACATTGGTTAGAGATTTTCAAGCTAAAGTGAATCAAGGAGAGAACATTGACTTCCACGGCGATGTTCATATTGCTGCTGTATTACTGAAAACATTCCTCAGGGAGCTAGAAGAACCATTAATGACCTTTGATTTGTATGATGAAATTACTCAGTTTCAAAGTAAGTTGCTTGCATTAGTGTCATTTATTTTGAAGATGTTGTTTCTCAGCATTACTTACAGAAAATTGATTTATTTTTAGCCTTGGCCCGTGATGATCGGCCAAAACAAGTAAAAATCCTAATTTTAGAAAAGCTTCCTGAAGACAACTATCAGATTCTTAAATATCTTGTGCAATTCCTTTCTAAGGTAAGTTTGGTTTCATAAAAGGAATCTTAAGAATTTCTGATCAGTTCTTTACAAGTTTCGCATTGCATTTTCAGGTTATGGATCGCTGTGATCTGAACAAAATGACGTCATCTAATCTTGCTGTAGTTTTTGGCCCAAACCTTGTGTGGGCTCAGACAGGACAACTGTCACTAAGCAATATTGGTCCAATTAATATGTTCACAGATTTTGTGCTCACTCACCATGATTCAATATTTATCATTTAAAATGAGTCATCTTAATGCACAATGCTGTGCATGTGTACCTGTTAACAAAAAAATAAATAGAAGAGCTGTTGTTTGTTTCTTTGTCAGTTCTCAAGGGTTGGCATCTATCCTTTGTCTCTTTTTTTATACTCTTGGCTGTAGCATTTCCAATTATGAAATTAATGTAAAGATTTGTAGGAGAGCACAAATTTTGTGTCCTCCCTTCACATATCTGAACTTATCATATATTAGTGGACAGATCAAACAATTGAAACTGACAATGAAGCAAAATATGGCTTAATCTCTAGTTGTGATGAGATATTTGTTGGTGGAGAGTTTTAAAAGAGTATTTTTGTAGTGTGAGAGAACCATTTTGCAGATATGTATGAAGATGTAGTAAGGTGTGTAGTTTGAGATAGACGTTTTGTAAGACGAAGTATTTACAAGTTGAGGCCTTTCTCTTCCTCTTCTTCCTTTAATATTTGACTGTTTTGTTGTCCTTCATGATTTTGTAATACGTAGAAGTTGTAGTCTTGTTTTGTGAAAATATGATCAAGACAAAGGGAGGGGTTGACATTCTCAGTGAATTATTTCTTTTTTGATGTACATAATGCTATACTTTGAGATGGTCATTAGAAATAATCATATCTTGGTTTTTAAGTTGTGGTTGGTACCATCATTCTGATAGTATAATTTTGTAATACAGGTCTACAGTTGTGTGTGTATATTATTCTAGAATCCCAAAGCTGTAACATTAGGTCACTAAAAGTCTTGCTTGATATTAAATGTATATGTGTTTATTTTTTTTTTTGTTATGAAAGAGTTTATTCTTGAATTGTTATGTATTCAAACCTTGTAATTTAGAGCTAGTCCAAATTGTATACTGTGGGAGTTACTTTCCTTATTGCTGTCTGTTATATCATGATGGTGGATTTACTTTTTAAAGGATTTACACTCTTCATCTTATTTGTCCTCCCTTAAACGGTAACATGTATTTACAGGAGCATCTTTTGTAACCAGGTGTCTTGTTGACAACAAAAATATGAAAAAATTACTATTGTGACAAATCTGGTTACATGATCTCCTTGGATTCAGTGTTACAGCTTGTGGTTTTCTGCAGACCTAAAGTCAGTTCCATGCAATTAAATCAACAATGCTATGGTGCGAATCATCTAAATTTGATCTTGCTGAGAATTGTAGCAATGTGATATTTGATCATGAAGAGAAAGGTATTATTTCCTCCTTTATATGTAAGGGTATACCTTATGTCCAGACTGTTTTATCTAACATTGAGGACTATAATTGTTGATCAACATGCTTTGTAACTACTGTCCAGTCTAATTCTCTTCGATTGCTTGTCCTCGGTTATTGCAGCAACATGGGCTATATTGGGTGATGTTCTTGAAGCTTGGGACCATCTTTGCTGTAATTTTTTTTCCTCCATCAGATCTTACATATATAATGATTCTAATATGGACTCGTCAGGTAGACTATTAATATAAAGTTTTAGTCAATGTAGAATAATCAGAGATACTGTATAACATGTGACTGGGTGCGGTTTTTAGCGATTGGCTTTGTTCCAGTCAAGATAATGCACCTATTGAATTTTATTGTCATCTTGCCTGTTCTGGCAATTGTTACCATTAAGTTAGATTGATTTACTTTATGTCAGAATGCATTTTTTTTAATTGATCATAATCGATAATACCAAAGATACCGAGCAATTTGATGTTTTCTGTGTGCCCCATTTCAATATTTTAAAATTATTTATACGTTTTTTCTTTGAACAGTTTCAAAGCTAGGAAACCTGAAAAACTGGGAAAATAAACCAGAAGCAGTTCTGATGTGCTTGAGAGGCCCTATACAATTTTTACCTTTATGACAGAAATAACATGAAGGGGTGTCTAATTATTGATGCCTGCAGCAGGAATCATTGCTGCTGTGAACTCTCTTTTTTTTACATTTGATATTTGGTATGGTGGCCTATTTTTTCTTTGATAGTGTTCAAGAGAATGTTTTCAAGAATACCGAAGTTAATTGGTGGGGTTATTTCAACAGTGAAGAAAGGCAAAGAAGATGTTGACACCCCTTCTTGTTTTGGTTTTTTGAGAGGGGGGGGGGGGGGGGAGGGGAGCACGATATTTTTCCAAATCTAGCTACAAAAAATATTTCTAGTTATTATAACACAAGATTTAAAAATTGCTCAAGATAACCAACTACTAATTCTGCTTTTGTGCTGATGTAATGGGGTTTATGTTAGAGGGAAGTATCTCTAATATGTGATATTTGAAATGTATTTCATTCTTCCATTAGTTTAACTGATATAATTCCGAAGAAAGGGCAATATCAGGAATTGTAGTGAGACAATTCCTACTCGTGTACAATTTAGTGACACGAGTCATTATTGATGTCCATCCTAAATTTTCAGGACTGTCTCTGCAGTGACAGAAGTCGAGCAGTAGCATACTACTTTAATCAATTAATGATATTGTTGCATGATTTTTATGATCACTTCCATATGAAATGTGCGCATTTCAGCCCAAAAGCAAAATAAGTAGTGCCAACTCCTACTGGTATGCATTTTATAAGCTGAAACTGTTTAAGGTTGTTTAAGAATTCACAATTTTTACGGAATTTGCTGATTCCTGGTACACACAACCTGTTTTACGATTTAGGGTTGATTGGTCTCAACCCAGTCTGATACAGTGGATGTTTTCTTTCCTGGTTCTCTTTTTCCGTACAATTCACTTTCTAGTCAGTTATGTATGGGCATTTTAAACACGTCTTGCAGCTCTGCTGTAGCTGCATGAATTGTTATCTCATGAACTTATGCAAGTGATAGCTTGACATTCCCTTCATTTCTGTTAATTGTTGATTTGTGAGAATCCTATTCTCTCCTACATACGGTTTAACATTAAACCTCTAATTTCCAATAAAGCCAATAATAACTTTAATTTCTCTTGATATGCTATAAAGTTGTTCTTTATATACATTGCACAGTCCTCTAATGATATAAGACTTTGACCTCTCTGTTCAAAGAAAGGAACTGTCAAATGACAGCACTTTTATGGATGTTGTAAAATAAATATATGAAACCTTAAACTTGTGTATTTTTTTTTGGCCGAAGGAGCCCTCTGCAGCACTCCGCGCGAGAAATCGAAATTTTATTTCCTGACCAAAACTGGAAAAAATGCAAAGGCTATAGCGTGTGTGGCAAAAATATTTTTGTGTTCCCGATTTTGATGAAACTGATATTGAAGATAGAGGAGGTCCTAACTATTGGAAAACCACCCTTGATTGCTCGAAAACAAAGCCGCTCTTGGCTGCTCGAAAACAACAGATAGCCGCTGGTTTAAATACCAGCCTATTTTTATTCTCATAAAATTTTTAACCTTCCTGCTTTTAACATTGGAAATCCTACTCCCTGAGGGCCACTGAGCGATATTGGCGCTAAAATTTTTTCATATCTCCTAGACCCCCACTCTGACCAAAACGGTCCAATCTTTCCATTTCTGTGCTGTTTTGGATGTAGGGAAGAAATAAAATACATTTTTATCAGCCATCAATTGAACTTTATTTTGCTTCAGACAGAATTAAAAATGTTGTAGTATACAAATATGGTACACAGGTTTGTTCAGATGCAAGTTACACGTGGGTATTGAGCCACACCATGTATTATTGTAAGTGTGTACCACAAACTCCAAGCCATGGCTTCTCATTGCAGACAGAAGTGTAAGTGATCTGACAGCTAAACATTCCTTGAGGAAGCTAACTATTGTTACTGATAATTAATAGTTGAGTACTTATCTGCGTTGTAAGGGAAACTATCTCATTGCCATTTAAAAGCAGGGACAGAGTGTAAACACTGAAAGCCTCACAGGCTTACATGAGCTTCAGGGTTCGTTCCTAGGGGCTAAAGGCATATCAAGTCCAAGAAACTGAGTGTGTGACTGAGAAAACAGATGGCTGACTGACTGCATATGCTCAACAATAAGATTTTTAAAAATGGCAATGAAAGAGGAATAGCAATGATGATTCTCCTTTGTCAACATCCAAATGCCAAGTTCAATTAGAATAGGTCCAAAACAAAAGGCCCAACAGCAAATATGTTTTGCTTTCGATTCTTTTGAAGGCCATAATACAACATCAATTTTGTTACTAAAATTTTGGGAGAGAAATCACAAAAATAAGTAAATATATATATATATGTATGTATATATTAAATACATTTTGTAGGCATAAATCTTTTAAATACAAAATTCCATACACTTTGACTAGACCCTAACTGCTTTACAACAAAAGTGTGTCTAATATTAACTCTATCTTTCTCTATAAATTAATACACTCTTGTGTTGTGACCTCATAGTCTAACAAACAAATTGAAGACTCTGCGTCTCAATGTCAGGCAGGAGCAATACTGTGGCTTGGTCATCAACCGCGGGATATAAAGCTAAATGTTAAAGAAATGACATGATAGGATCAAAATGGACCAGTTTGCTAACAAGGACATGACCGGTGATAGCAAGTATGCCTTTTCAACATTTGATATTTTACTACACAAGATCTGTATGTTTCAGAGAAAATGTGGTTCAAGATTTATGCACCCAAACTATGATTGCTCAATTCCATATCAAATAAACATGATGAAGTAACTGAAAGAAAAAAATATGAGTGAGCTGGACCTAATCAACAAGGGTTTCCACTATCATTACAAAACCATACAGGTGATTTTAATATGTACATCAATAATTTAATGGTTTGCCTTTGGCTTAACATCCTCATATCAGTTCTTTTCAAATAAGTAGAATGAAAAGTTACAAATGAACTAAAGAAAAAGAAACAACAATACCATATCAATATGTACAATTAAAATATAGAGTGAATGTAATTTTTGTCTTTTTCTTGGAGACGCAATTCTAGACATTGGCAAGGGACAATGGGGTTTTTAAATCTAAACAATAGTTTTGGTAATGAAATTAAGTATAAAATTTCACAGCCTCTTATAAAGAGAGGTCAGTGTGCAGTATTTCCAAATCATGTGAATAAGGAAAGTCTTAGCACAGAATCCAGAATTCAATTTACACTCAAAATTTAAATCTTGCACTTATAGATTTTAAGCTTTACAATGGTTCCAGCTAGTGGGTTTAATGTATATCTCACACATGTGGAATTGGGCATACTACACACTGAACATAAATGCAATAAGCAATAATTATTTATAAACCCTTAATCAAGAGCACTGCCCGACAGTGCTCGAAAGGCACAATGACATGCATCCACAAATCCAGACAAATAACAATTTAAACATGAAACTTACAATAGAATTTGATTTCAATGGTTTACAAACATCAGACATTTTAAACCTACACACTGTTCCTGAATAAATTTTAGGTCAATCCCACTTCTCTTTTCTTAAAATTTTATTTTCTGACCAAAAAATAACATAAAATATCTGACGTAAACACAAGGCTAAATGTCTGTTGGCGGGACTTTGTTTGTTACGGTTGAATGTTTCAAAAATGAATAAAGACCTCTTTGTGTTTCTAAACAAGATGATATGAACAACAATGAGAACTGTGAAGCTTACCATGCATTGTGTAGATCCTATTTCCGACTTGGCACACATCTAGATTAGATTCTCACTAATGACTGGAGTATTGGACAATGTAAAGCTGAGTATTTGAACATTAACCAAACATTAACTGATCTGTTACTTCCTTAATAATGGCAGAACTACCTGAATATGAAACTACTGTAATCACACTAAGGTCTTGATGGCTGTGCTGTAGTCTACATTTTATACTGGGGTGACACTTGAAACCTTCACTTGACAAAAATTTATTCTTCACATGGCAAATGAAGGTCATGGAGCTGTCTGTTAGGCCTACTTGAGAGAAACTGTTTGAGGCATATATAGAATGTGTATGTGTAAGTAATGTTTGTCACGAGAAAAGTAAGAATGTACAAACTACTGTAAGAAAGATGATAGTCAAAAAGCAATTGACTTACACAAGGAAAAAGATCATCCATGAGACTTCAAAACATCAAACCTGACTTTTTGATTCAAACAAAGAACAGCAGTGGTTAGAACCCTAATTTATAAACAACGTACATAAAACAATCAACAATAATAAATGAATCATGGCAAAACATCAAATAATTAACAAACAACAGAATGCGAAAGTTGAGACAAGTATACTTCAAACATGTGAACAAATATATTGATTGATAGAACAAAGGCAAATTCAACACATCTTAAACATACTAATTTTAACAAATAAAAAAATGTAAATACAAATGGGAGATAGGAAATATGTTTTAATGTTTTTGGTACATTGCAGAAATTTACTTATTGCTTCTAAATAAATTGGTTCTCAGAAGCGGCTAGGCTCTAGGCACATAAACATAAGCTACCAAATCTCACGGGGGTCGGATAATACACAGAATAGTCCGAAGTTGATCTGGAAACATTCGATCAACTGTGTGAAAATGAGATTCTTACACCGATAGAGAAAATAGCCGACTGCAGAGGAAGCCGCATCATAGTGGACGCCTCCAGATCTGATCCCCATAAATAATTACTAAAATTTTTCCCTCGTCATCAAATGACAAGACCCAAAAAAATAAAAAAAATAAAGACGGGACCGTATCGTCGCACCGCATCGCGTTATCACAAGGTAGGATGCCAAGACGAATCAATTGTGAGAGTGCTGGCGGACTGCGCTCGACATCAGTGGCTCACACTTGACTACCACATTCTCGGTGGACATGTTCTCGCTCAGCAGGTCAACGCCCAGGCTGGGGCTGGCGGCCAGGGCATCCATGTCGTCTTGGAACAGGCCGTGGCCACCACGCCCGCTGTGGCCGCTCGCTTTGAGCAGGTCCATGTCCATGCCACTGTTTCTATGGTTGTTGTTGTTATTGTTGTTGTTCATGAGGTCGGTGTTGTTGGCGGCCGAGCTGAGGAAGTCCCTGGCAATGCGCAGGTCGTCTTCCTGGTCGTCGCCGGCCGCGTCGCCGTCGGGGTCGTCCCGGACGCGCTTGATGAGCCGCTCGTCCTGCT
The DNA here is from genome assembly GCA_026979955.1 of Megalurothrips usitatus. Lineage (NCBI taxonomy): Eukaryota > Metazoa > Arthropoda > Insecta > Thysanoptera > Thripidae > Megalurothrips > Megalurothrips usitatus. The sequence continues at coordinate 3,434,857 of CM049599.1, read as the reverse complement.
TTCTGCGGTCGCGCTCCCGGTCCCGGTCCCTCTCCCTGTCTCGTTCCTCCTCGACCAGCGCGGCCGTGTCCATCCCCCGGTCCCGGTCGCGGTCGCGGTCCGCGTCCCGGCCCTGGCTCGGCGGGGAGCCCAGCGCCGAGCCCTGCGGCCCCGGGAGCCCCGGCGCCGGGAGGCGCGACGGCAGCCCCAGCACCGACAGCCCCGTGCCGCGGCCGCTCAGCACCTGCTCCAGCGGGCTCAGCGAGCGCAGCATGTCCTGCGCGGCCTGCGCGGCCTGCGCCTGACTCTGGCTCTGCGGGAACGCGCTCAGCCCCTGGCCCAGGCCCTGGCCGAGGCTCTGGCCCAGGCCCTGGCTGAGGCCCTGGCTCAGGCCCTGGCTCAGCCCCTGCAGCACGCTCAGCCCCGCCATGGGGCTGTGCGACCGGCGCAGTCCCAGCGGGCTGGACAGGCCCATGGCGCAGTTGAGCGTGGAGCCGGGCCCCACGCCCGACGGCGGCGCCGGCCCGTTCGGCCGCTGCATGCTCCCGCAGTGCGTCACCAGGCTCAGCGCCCCCATCGCCTCCAGGCTGCTGAGGTGCTGCAGGGGGTGCTGCTGCTGTTGCTGCTGCTGCTGCTGTTGCGAGTGGTGGTGCTGCTGTTGTTGTTGTTGCAGGTGGTGTTGTTGTTGGAGATGGTGAGCGTGTTGCTGCTGCTGAGAGTGTTGCTGGGAATGTTGTTGTTGCTGCTGCTGCTGTTGCTGCTGCTGCTGTTGTTGTTGCTGTTGTTGTTGCTGCTGCTGTTGCTGCGCCGCCGCCGCCACCATGTTGCACACCTGCTGGCGAAGCCCCTGTGCCATAGCGGCCATGGTCGCACTCTGGTCAGGCCCGTTGGCGCCCATGTTGGAGGCGTTCATGTTGTAGCTCTGCAACACACACAGACACACGCGTCCGTCAGCACTGCACCACAGGCCATGCATGAGGTAGGGTTTATAGTCCCGAAAATGTCAAGGAGATTTTCGGGGAAAAATCCCAAATGTTTCTTTGAACATTTCGGGACTAGTAACCCAAGCGCGAGTCGCGCAGCACGCGACCGCCTCCCTCCCTCACTCACCGACAGCCGCGAGTAGCCGTGGTGCGCGTCGTCCGTCGTGGTCTTGAGGTGCTGCGGGTCCCGGAAGACGACGGCCCGGATCACGCCGTGGATGTGGTCCTCGGGCCAGATGCCGAGCAGGATGCGCTGCGGCCGGCCGCGGCCCTTGGGCCTCAGGTCCGCTGCGGACAGACGCACGGCGGCGATGAGCGGGGCGAGAGCAAGCGTAAGCGGGCGGGTGCCGGGTAGGCATCACAAACTCGCGAAAAGAGGAAACGCCGTGTAAATTTCCAAAAGGGTTAAGGGGTAAAAAATTTTCCAATGGATTCGTCAGGATTTTCCCAGACAATATTTTTGGAGTTTTACGCCAGAAGTAAAGACCTTGACCTTTCAGGTCCAGTTCAATGGATTCTCAAAGAGTGAGCAAATAAATGTTGATCTTTTTACAAAGACGATTTTTTTCAAATTTGCGTGGAAATGTCCAAAAAATAATTAAGGCGGAAGATTTAAAATAAAAAAATCCACGAAGTTTCCCAAATAATTTCTGACGTTGCGAACCAAAGCAGAATAAATCGAACCCGATTCGAAGTGAGAGCGTGCATACGTGGGGGTGATTTGGGATTCTCTATGGAGGTCGGCGCTGCATTTCGTACTCACCGGTGCCGCCGTCGACCGAGGGCCCCAGCATGTTGTGCACGCGGTTGGCGTACAGCACGAACGTCGGGTACGGGATGTCGTACTTGCGCGCCGCCTGCGACAGCGACAGCCCCTCCTTGAGCACGCTGAAGATGGCCTCAGCCATGGTCTCGGGGCGCCACGACTTGAGCGGGCCCCGCTCCCGGAACCGGAGGTTGTGCGCCATCGTCTGGTTCGTGTTCCAGCACTTCTGCCACATGTGTTGCAGCTGGTACTGGTAGCTGTCTGCTGGAAGCAAACCCCCCCAAAGGAAAATGGCTATTAGTTCAAGAGAAACATACGACTCCGGAGGCGTAAGGAAGAAATACTGATCTGCTCGACGACGACGCTCTCCCCTCCTCACTATGCTATGCTCACTTCCGCGTTCATTCATTTACATACAGACTGAAGACTTTTGGAGCCTCGCTTTCGACTGGTGGAAATACTTATGCATCTAGGTCATAAAAATGACGCGCCACAGAGAGACACAATCTCGGTGTGGCCTCTCCCCAAAGAATCCACACCGCTCCTGACAGTGTGCGCTCGAGGAGCGGTTACAACAAACCTTGCTGATGTTAGTATCCATATTCATTGTAGGAAGGAGGGGAAGAGGGGGGCGACCACGAAAGAGGTGGGGAAGAAGTAAAATGCTCCATTTTCAAATGACTCTCCAGCGCCGTTTAATACACAAAAGACAACAGCACATCCGCTGTAATACGTGTCATGGTAATATCAACAGTAAGGGCGTTAGTTAACATTTCCGTCAACAGTATTGCTGGCCCTCTCATGACCAGTACAATTTGCTCAAAAATATTAGACTATTCTCACACAGTAAAACATTGCACAACCAAGTCTTGATCCGCATCTTGTGGACTTTCACAAATGACTCATTGAAAATAAATATAGAAAGGTAAAAACTAAATAAAAAGGACTCTGTATTGTGATCATATGGAACAAAAATATATTTAACGGAAGGTAATCTTGGAATAAAATTAAGGAGAACCCCCTTTATGAAATATTTTTGCAATACCTCATAAAAACCAAGACTTTAGTGTTGTCAAGTTAGCTGCAACACGTTAGGATTTTTAAAATATGACAATGATAAAATGAACACAAAGAAACAAAAGAAGCCTTCATACACTTTGTCTTAATTCGATTAACGTAAGAACAATGAAGTAGATTGCAACAACAGCCAATAGAACCTACAAATAACTGTTATGGAATAGTTCACAACTTTCAGCTTGATGACAGCAGCCAAAAGAATTGCAATACTTGGGAAATGCAATCAAAAACATAATTACATGACCAGTTTTCTTGCAAGTTTAGTTTTAAAAATATCTAATTATTTTAAAACGAGAGAACACGATGTCTTCCCTGTACCACATTACATATTAATCCCAATTCCTTAAAAAAAAAGTAATGGCGCAATCTTAACATAATAACCCATATAAGTAACGGTAAAATCACTAAAATCACTTGTGCCGATTTCGGGTTCTAACTACCCATTCCAAGGACACGGTTTTCATCAGTAAGGTAAACGAAGTGCAAACAGCTGCCTTGAATGGGTGGCAAAAAGCATTAGGACAAGAAAAACACGAAGTCGATACTGCCATTATCAGAGACGACAAAATAATATGCGCTTGAGCCAATCAGGGGAGTCTTTTTTAGTTAGTTCTTTTTGTTGTCAAGAGACATCACACGCTTCAGTCTTGCAAGCGACAGGTGTCGCACGCCTCAAGCACATACACTCGCAAACACACACGCATTCACACAACCACTCACTCACACACTCGTTCACTTTCACTCATGGCACATACACATGGGACGAGATCATCGAATCGACGAAGCGGCTCTGCAAATGCTTTGTACCCACAGGACAACGCGGAGATCGATTGGTACAAGTTCTGCGATGGCTATCCAGACGGGGCCGGTAATTGAAAAAGCATCTGTACGTCAGTTGCCTCACGAGTTATTTTTCTGTGACGGTAGTTTACGTGGAGTAACAACATGAACGGTCCCCATCTCGAGCCACCGCAGTTGTCATTTTTGTGCTCGTCCACTGAAGTGGAACATTCACTCATTCACTAGTTGCTTTTCCTATGGCAATACCCGAGTATGGCACGAATTGTGGCAAAAATTGTTCTAATGGCACATTACATGTTTGACCTAAAGCCTACCACGGCTCATCCCGCGAGACCGCAACTAAGGCCCACTTACATTATATGTTACAACAGGCTCAGTAATTGTACTTTGCAAATAAAGAAACTTTTCAATAACATTATATAACTTCATTACGTAACTAAGTGAGCAAACAACATTATGTGATTAGCAAAAGCTAATCAAATTCAAGCTATTGAAAAAAAGCTTTCCTACCAAGGTAAAAACGCTTATAATATAACATTGTCATATAAATCAGAGAGAGAGAGAGAGCTCCACTCACAGATGGATCCCATCGACACTTAACCACAATAAATAAATTCGAATAATATGTAACATATACGTTCAACAAAACATAAATGCATTGAATTTGAATTAAATTTTATCAAAAAAACAACATTGGCGCTCGAGGCGCGACTTGGACTTGGGGACTAAACTATTGGTACATCTCTAATGCAGAAATAACATGGCACACTATAGTAAATGACTGAAACAGGAGGTTCAAAAGTCTTAAGTTGGGGCCAAGCATAGCGCTCTAGGCGCAAGTCTTAAAAAGATATTTATATATTCGTAACAGAAAATTCATCTAGTTGTGAAAACACTGTAAGCACATTTCAATCAAGGAAATGTTAAGTAGTCTTACATAAAAACAAACAAAAAAATAAGTGTATAAAAACAATGACACAAGACTTTGTTAAGTGTTACATCAGTCAAAGACATTACAGTATAAACCACTAATGACAATTTACGACTCACAAAAAAAGAAAAACATGCAAATACTACGCGCAAACTTACACAAACAAAACGCACGCTACGACACATGCAAAAGGCTAGTTAAGTTCCTGAGGATAAATGGTAATAAGAGAAAGGATTTAAGAGAGGCAAAGGGGTTTCAAACACAGCCAAGTGAATCCTTCTAATCGCCACATCGAGGTATAATAATACTCTTTGCGGCAGTGGTTTAGGATCAGGTAACTCTGGACTCAATGCCTGGCATTGGGGTGGGGCTTGGAATGCATATATAGGAATGGTCTGGGTGGGCCCGGCCCTAAGACAAATATCGCTTTCCGATCGGCTGTCAATCTCTGCAGTCGAAGTACAGCGAGACAATGCTGTGCTTTTTGCAGAAGGCCCACCACCAGCGGAAGCCAGCCAGACCCTGAAACTCAAAGTCGGGGTCTCTCGCCCGACGCAGCTTCTCAACAAAGCTCAGTATGGAATGCAGACTCTTTTTGGTGCGCCGGTTGAACGGCGAGACCGAGATCTCGCAACAGAACTCAAGCACGGCGTTCTCCTCGTCGGACGTGAGGCTCGCCTCGTCCAGCACCATCATGCGCTTGGACTTGCCCAGGATGTTGTCGTACAGCGTTCCCTTGGGGATGCCGTACTTGGACGAGGCCTGCGTGAAGCGCATCTTCTGAGTGACCACGGCCTGGATGGCCTCCTTGAGCTGGGCCTGCGTCCACACGGGCGCCTTCAGCTTCACCAGATTGTGGGCCTCTAATAAACACAACAAACACACCAGGCTCTAGCTACCGCGCACACATGTGACAACTCGAAAAGCAAATAACAAGCGGGGGGCGGGGGGATAGTTCGGGAAAACGCGTCTGTGCGGACGAGAGAGACAGAGAGAAAGCACACAAAGCAAGGCTGGCAAGTAACATGGAAAGAATCTCACGTGCACTTCGTTTCTCTCTCGCACACGTAACACAGGAGCGCTTCCCCGCGGCAAATCAGAAGGCAAGGCAATAATAAAAGAAGCACTAAAATAACAAAAAGATAAAGCAGCACTATGTACAACGTCAGCAGCGGGCACACCTGGGCTGCAAACAACGACGGACTGTTAGAACACACATTTACACCACACGACACATGCAGGGACACAGGTGGGAAGGGGAGACAGGGAGCATCAAAACGTCAAAAAAGAGCGGCCCTATGTCGACACTGGAACTCACAAACGACACGACGCACCACGCACAGACGACACAACCCGACCAGGGACGCAGAATCACGACCGGACATTCAACTGGGAGGAGGAATTCTAAAGGAAACTACGGCAAGTGCAATCTTTTAAAAATGCACTTCAAAAATAAATCAGAGAAAGGGGAATATTTGTTTCCTCCAAGGCAACGGGCCGCCACTTTACGATTGCACTAGAACTGGGCGTCAGGCCTGCTGTCGCGGTTGGGGGCCAGGAATAGGCCAGGTTCTGCCGGCACGTGGCTGGACTGTTCGGCCTGGTCGGAGAGCTGGGGATGCGGCTCGGCGGCCGGGGTGCGACCGGGGTCTCTAGCAGCTTCCCTAGAAGGGGGGTCCCCGGAAGGAGGGTCCCCGGAAGGAGGGTCCCTGGAGGGAGGGTCACCGGAAGGAGGGTCCCTGGAGGGAGGGTCCCTGGAGGGAGGATCCCTGGAAGAAGGGCCTCTGGAAGAAGGGCCTCTGGAAGGAGGGTCTCTGGAAGGAGGGTCTCTGGTAGGAGGGTCTCTGGGAGTGAACGGCTCCGCCTGCGCGGCCTGCGCGGCCTGGTCCGGCCGGTAGCCCGACGCGGCCCGGCTGCTGAACACGCCCAGGGCGCGCGTGCGCCGCCAAAGCGTCATCACCGGAATGTTGCACTTCTCGGCGGCGGGCTTGATGGGCATGCCCTGGCGCACCAGCTCGATGGCGAACAGCAGGTCCTGCTGCGTCCACTTGGAGTTCATGCTCTTGGACACCTGCAGCGCCTTCCACACCGACGTAACCCCGCGGGCCCCCCTGCCATGGCCGTTGCTGCCCTTGCCCCGCGAGGACCTCTGGCTGGGCCCCGGGTCTGCGCCGCCCGCGCCGGCACTCGGGCAGCCAACCTCTGGAGAGAAACAAAGTCGACCCCAGGCTGATCAGACCCGAGGACGGTCGAGCGACAGCCGTCCGCTCCGGCCAAAACTTTTCAATAAAACAGAAGCCGAACGGCGATCGCGCCACAGCCAGCAAGCAGACGGCAGCCCGACCGTTCCGCCGGTCCAAACGCCACATGCAAGAGTGCCTCGCCAGCGCTCCTCCAGAAGAAGAAAGGGAAAAACAAGAAACTGACTTAAATTCCCCGCTTCAATGTCGTGGGTGAGTTGCGCCGGATAAAAGTTGCAGTTCCTGGAGGAGCGCCAGCAAGACACTTGTTCTACAGCCATGCAAGATTAAAACCATTCGCGCATGCACAGTTTACGACTGCAAATAAAAATTTTCATTAGAAATATACAAGGGGCAGCGCCGATGACATGCAATCTCCGGCAATACTACTGCTGCGCCACTGCAGGCCGCACTAAAGCTTTGTGTGAGGCAACAGTCCTTGATATTAAAACAATACACACACAAAAGAAGAGACAATGCCGTTTGACATATTCTGCCGGCGACTCTTCTTCTTTGGACTTGACTGGAAGGCTAGGAGATGGAGAGAGTGGGGGGGAGCCGACTCGAAGTGGGGAAAAAATAAAATCCATAAAAACTAATCTCTGTACCACGCAACCTTCTCAGAAGAAATCGATTATACACTTCCTGCGTTGTTGAATACTAAGCGACACGACTGACTTTGGCGTAAGGGAAGTTAATCTAGGAGGCACGGAGAGGTGCGCGGCTGTGCAAGCGTGCGCTGCGGATGCCGAGGCGGATGCGTGCCGGTGTGCAAGTGGGGCAGTGCAACAGACAGAGAAGGACAGAATTTACAGTGTCCAAAGTTTTTTTAAAAAAATGCATGACACAGTTCTTGCATTCTGTTTATTTAGGGGGATTAGTTAAAGTAGATGTACTCGGAACAGACGGCACGGTCGCCCTCGACAGTCGCAGACTTCTGAAGAGCGCCGTGCCGTCGCCCACTCGTAGTTGTACCTTCGAACAACGGTTTTATTTTTGGCTAGTCAGCCAGTCAAGGGCGTCTCCCAGCAACCACAGTCGCGTCCAAAGACGAGCGGCCTGCCAGCAGAGAGAAGAGTCCTGGGAGGGAGAATATTGCAAAGTTGATTACATCCACCGTCATGCACACGTTCTCGGCCGCCTCTTCAAAAACTTCCCCGGAGCGCCGCACCATCCCTCGTCATACGACGCCACACACCGACATGAGCACATGCAGGACAGAGCGTCGCTGCTGTGCGGCACAAATCAGGCCGCGTCACACACGACGGCCGGCGCGGGGGTTGTGAGGGGCGGGGAAAGAGTCCCGCCTGTCACAGCGCGGCAGCGGGGCGTGTTACACGGGTGTCGGCCGTATAACATTATTAGTGATTAGTGACACATTAGAGCAATCCATCTCGTTAGCATCCAATCACTGTCCGCCAGCGGCGCGGCGCAGCGCGGCCGACCCCCCTCGTAGGGGGAGGGGGACCGGAGGCGCGGCGCCGGCCGGCTGGGGCCGATCAGCACGGGCGCGCACGTGCACAACGTGCTCCCACTCCTGTTGGTCGGCGGGCGGACCCGGCGCGCCGCGCGGACGACGGAACAGCTCCGCCTCCGGCGGCGCGGCGGCCGCGGGTCCGCGACCCGAGTACTCCTCGACGGCGACCGGGGCGGGCCGACGAGGCCGGGGCCCACCCGCGCCGGCCGCCGCCGCCGTCGTTCCTCCAGCCCACCTTAACCTACACCCTGGGGACGGATCGGGTCAACAACTCACCGGCTAGCGAAGAGGTGGACGCGCCCAGCCACGCGTGCGAGGACTCGAGCAGCTTGGCCTGCAACAGAGATGGGAGGAGGTCGGCGTCAGCACACGGGAAGGAGTAGGAGTAGACTGTATCTGCGGCGGCGGCCGGAGGCAGGAAGTGCCTCACATTAATAACCGACGGCGGACTATCGCGAATCAGTCCGCTGGCCGTCCCCGGCCGTCCGCCCGGCCGCCCGCCCGCGCTGCACCGCTGCACGGCGGCGAGGTGAGGTGATACCAGGGCAGCGATAGCGGACCGGACGGGACGGGGAGGCTTCGCGCGCTGCCGGTTAACAACTCACGAAGAACAACAACTGTAACTGCGCCCCGCATTCGCAAAGTGATAGTAATTTCGCCGTCATTTCGCCGCCGTCGGCGGCGGCCGGCCGACCGACCGTCCGTCCATCCGTCCGGCAAACGGCGCGGTGACCTATCGACTCGCAGCCACACGCGGCGCGGCGCGGCACGGCGCAGCACGGCGGCCCCGCACACTCAATCCATCAAACAGAACACGGCCCGGCCCGGCCTCAGTACTCATCGCCGCGGATCGATGCCGCCGGCCCAGCCCGGCCCATCGGGAAGGGTTAACAGCACGCGGCCGGCGGCGGGGCGCCCGCCTAGGCCTAGGCTAGACGCGCCCAGCTCTCACACACACACACACACATATATACATATATATACACACAAAGGCCCGCGGGGAGTGGGTGGCGAGGCGCAACCGCCCTCTCCCCCCGCCCCCCTTCTCTACTCCACTACTATCAATTGATGGCGAATGTAAATACGCCGGCCAAGGCAAACTGGCGCTCGGCGGTCTGCTGCTGAGGGGGACGGAACTCCCCGAGCCGAGCAGCGCGGTAAGCCCGCGAGCAAACGAAAAACCCCGCGGTCGCGGCCGGGCGCCGCGGCAGGACGTACTGCTGCTGGCCCCGCGTGGCCGGCGCGTGGCCGGGGCGTGGCCGGGGCGTGGCCGGGGCGTGGCCGGCGCGTGCCTTGCCGCGGAAGACGACACCCTTACAAAACGCGGCGCCCGCAGCGCACAGAACTCGACTGCGATATCGGAAGAGGGGAGGGGGCAGGGAGAGGAAGCGATGCCAACACTGCCTGCGCGCATTCTAGCCGTTTAACTTTGAGCTTATAGAAATGCGATGCGAAGGGACGAACGGCGGGGGAGGGAGGGAGGGAGGGAGGGAGGGAGGGAGGGAGGGAGGGAGAGGGCTTCAGAGTAATCTTGAAAATTTGGCGACGGCAACGGGGTGGGGAGGGCGCGGCGCCGGCGCCAGCTTGCAGCGGCGGCCTCGCCGCGAGCAGCGCAAAAGACAAAGACAGAAAGAGACAGACAGACAGACGGGCTTAGGCTGTGTGCGCTAGGGCTGAGCTCAGCAATACACACACACACACATACACACACAGCAGCCCTCTTTGTTTCAGTCTGTGTGCAACCACGTAGCATGCATAATCTGTCCACCGGCATTGGCGTAGCTCGGGGAGCCGGAGGAGCGGCGCCGGAGCCGCGGCTCGGCGGCACGGCGGCACGGCGGCACGGCGACCCTCGAGGTCCTCTCCATGAAGGTGTGTCCGGGGGGGGGGGAAAGCAGCGGGGGATTACCGGGGCCCCAGGGTCCCCGACGACGACGCGACACCGCCGGAGGAGGACAAACCCGCGACACGGTGACACGACGGCTCCCGGCGGCGGCAGCGGCGGCGGCGGCAGCTGAGGCATCACCAGCAACATAGCAGCTGATTGCTCAATTATGTCTATTTCCAAGGAGCGAACGTCTACTGCTGCTGCGGCGGCGGCGGCGAGGCTCGCCCTGCAGCCTGCAGCTCCGCGACGCGCTGGCTGGCTGCGCCTGCTGCGCCGCGGCCTCGCCCCGCCAACGACGCGGCCCCCGCGGCCCCCGCGGCCCCGCGGTGCGCCCCGAGCAGCACCACGACGACGGCCTCCTGCCCGGCCCCACATTTACCGTGTCTCTGTCCCGAGTCATCACCCCACCCTGCTTTCGAAACGGCGGCGGCGGCGGCGGCGGCGGCGCACCCGGCGGCGTCATTATTATAACCCATGTCGCCCCACTTGTGATAATACTACGACGGCGATGACGACGGCGACGGTGGCGGCGACGGTGGCGGCGAAGGCGGCGCCCCTGCCGGCGTGTTCGTCCACCCGCACTCGCATTGTTCAGGAGGAACACACGACGGCTCCCCGCGTGGCCCCCGCGGCTCCCGGCGGCTCCCGACGGCCCCGCCTCCCCCGCGCTACCGCTGCCACTCCCGCCGCCGCCGCCGCCGCCGCTGCTTCCGCTGCGCTCCCCTCCAATAGTCATTAGCTCCTCATTATTGTCACTCCCACACTCGCAGCGGGATTAGCCCTTTGCGCGAAAGGGTTGAGAGTGCAAAGGGGAGAAAAGGAGGAGTGGGGGGGGGGGGGGCGTGCACATCGCGGGGCAAGAGTGGAAAAACCGCGACGCGGAGTGTAAAGAGAGAAAGAGCTGGGGAGGGAGAGGAGAGAGAGGGGGAAAGAGAGAAAAAGAACGAGAGAGAGAGAGAGAGACGGTGCGAACTGATAGAACCCACATACACACACACGCACGTTGCTTGCTTGCTCGCTTGCTACACATGCCAACACCTGATAATTATTGTATTTCACGATTTCCGCATAATTGCATATAACTGCATACACATATCGGTGAGCGGACACAACATGATATCTTAACATCAAAGTGAGTCTCTCCCCCTCTGTCCCGTGCCCTGGCGTCTGTGAGGACGCAGGGACGTGTGTGTGTGTGTGTGTGTGTGTGTGTGTGTGTGTGTGTGTGTGTGTGTGTGTGTGTGTGTCATGCAGCGTCGTGCATGTCCACACGGCGGCCGGTCTGCTGCCCCGCACGGACCCGAGTCAGCTCTGTGACAACTTGTCAGCTCAACAGCGCGGCTCGGCGCGGACACTGCAGCCAGCAGACGGCAGCATTTGCGTGTGTGTGTGTGTGTGTGTGTGTGCCCTTCCCGTATGCATGCACAGGACGTGTGTGTGTGTGTGTGTGTGTGCATTGCATACGTCGCCCCTCCCAGCGTGTACGCCGTCAATAACTTGATATAAGACGAGTGCATTAAATAGGACGCGGACGGCGGTGCACGGCGGTGCACGCTGCGCCGTTCTAATCAGAGAAGCCTCCGAATTAATTACGATGATAATAATAATAACACCGTGGTGCGGCCGGGCGGGCGTCTTGCTATCCATCACCGGCAGGGAGAGGATGTGAATGGATTACGGCTCCGAGAGCGGCAGCGGCAGCGGCAGGGGCGGGAGAAGGGGAGGAAGGGGGGAATCGTAAATATATGGAAGGAATAAAGTATGGACGATACGACACAATTATACACACACACACACACACACACATACACGCAGCGCGGCGGCCGCATCTCACGACTTAGGACTCGGGAATAAAATAAAAATAACAGACACATGTGTTATTGTAGGTGCGAGTGCGCGCGCGTACGTGTGTGTGAGAGAGACAGAGCGTGTGTGAGAGAGAGGAGGAGTGTGAGTGTGCACACACAGGAAGAAAGGGAGGGGCCGCGCGTATAGAATATATATATATAGTATATACGCCTTAGAGCGCGGGGTCTCTATGGGTGCACAGGAATAAAACTATTACATATCGCGTTCCATTCATCATACGGAGGTTTTGAAACGCCGCCTCTCTACCCTCCCCGCTGCGCACGTCTTCTTCCGGCCGAATGTGCGGCGTTAGCCGCAGGGCGGCAGTAGAGAGACTCCGAGTCTCTCTAACACGGGTCTCTCTGGGCGGCGAGCAAGGGACGACGGAAAGCGAGCGCGGACACGCAGTGGAGAGCCCCCCCCCCCCCCCCCCCCGGCGGGAGTCGAACTCCGCACCCCACCCCGCCCCGCGGCGGCCGCGGCGGGTGACCGGGCGATGCCTGGGCCTCGCCATCCGATGCGGCGGGGAGGGGCGGCGGGGAGGGGCGGCGGGGAGCGGGGAGGGGCCGCGGGGACAGGACCCCGACCAAGGGCAACGCGCGGCGCCAAGAGTGTCGACTCCCCCTCCCCTCCCCTCCCCTCCCCGCCCCGCCCCGCCCCCCGCGCGCACCGAGCCACGGACTGGCGGCGCGGCGTGGGGATCGGCTCCAATGAATGAGGGCCCTGTGCTGTCCCGGAGCCCCGTGCGGGTGGGCAGACCCGCGGCGCACGCCTGCGTGGCGGGCGCGGGCCGGCCTGCGAGCGGGAAAAATAAAACAAAAACAAGCAGCGGCGCTGTTCCTGCCCCCCTCCCCTCTGCGTCAGGCTGTTGCATCGCCATCGGCGGCTTCCTCCCGCCCCCCCCCCCCCTCCCCGCCCCCGGCCCGGTCCAGCACGTGTCTTTTTGTTGCTGCGGCGGCGGGCACGTCCCCCGCGGCCCGTCGGCCCGCGCCGCCACCGTGTGTATCACAGCCATTTGCACGCCATTATTACCTTATTACTATTATTCGGACAAAGTGAGGCAGATGCGCGCGGGCGGGCGGGCTGGCTGGCGGGGGCCCGCGGCTGGCTGGCCGGCTGCTCGGGCGTCCCGGCTGGCGCTGGCAATGCGGGCCCCGGCAGGGCTGGCAGGGCCTAGAGCCCGGGCCGGGTCGGGCCCAAGGCCGCGACAACCACTACTTATTATTGTGCTTTATAGTTATGCCTCCCAATGCCAAGCGCCGTCTGTTGGGCCCGCGCCGCGCCGAGCCGCGCTCCTCCCAGCGCCAGCGGAGGGAAAATGTCGTGTGCGGCGCTGTGCGGCGCTGTGCCGCCCGGGCAATATCGGGGCCCACCGGAACCCTGTTGCCGGCGAGATTTTGTTCACGAGAAACAACAAACGCGACGAATTGTGTATATTTCGGTCTCCTCGTCTCACCAAACCGCATGAACAACCATTTTCTGAGCGTTGTTACAGAACGAAACAGCGCCGGATATTCGTTCCTAAACGCGGCGAAACTTTAATTACCACAAAACACTAGTATCCCATAACGACATCCTTTCCAAATTACTGTACAGTTCGTATTATTAGACGAACAAATGCGGTTGGTTTTCAATGCCGCCGAAGAAAACAATTTTTTTTGTTGCGATGGATCGACGCGAATTTACGTCAAGGCGGACGTCACGGAGCTTCACTTCACTTCACATCACGATTCTGTGTATCATCGGTAGATGTGATGGCGGTGGCAGCAACATCAGTCGCAAGCGAGTGTGTGTGTGTGTGTGTGTGTGTGTCTGCGTGCCTGTATAACCTTCCGCACAAACTCCAATAGGCGAAACAATTTTCATATAACACGCAATTTTCTCCCAATGGCGACCAGAGACGGGAGGGTAGGAGGAGAAGGAGGAGGGGAGGAAGGGGGGGGGGGCAATTTCGGAAAACGGCCTGCATGATGTGCGTTACGCGATTACACACGAATGGAGATGACACGGGGAGCGCTTTGCAGCGGCAGCGCAACTACAGAGCAGTCGGCAGTGTCGCCGTGTAAAAGGAGTCTGCAATTTAGAATAAGCGCGCGTATAGTGCTGTGGATGACGGACTTCCCGAAAGAGGTGCTCCGAGCACTACACTGCGTCACACACATGCGAGGGGCCCGCTTCGGGGTGGCCTGCCTGACTGCCTGTGCGGGGGAGGTGGGGGCCCGCACGGGGGCCCACACGGGCTGCTAGGCGCTCGGCCAAGGGTCTCTCTCTCTCTCTCTCTCTCTGTCCATCTCTCTGTCTCTCTATCTCAGTCTGTCTCTCTCTCTCTCTACCTCCTGGCCTGATCAATCAGCTGTTCAAAGCACTCGGGGGCGGCGATGGAGGCCCGCGTACGTTACAATCAGGCCCAGGAGGGTGAGGGAGGCAGGCGGCAGGACCCGGCAGGACCCGGCAGGACCCGGCAGTACCCGGCAGGACCCGGCCGTGGGGCAATGAGCAGAGCACAAACGGCCGCCAGTTCGTTCCGCTGCGTCCCCGATCCGCACAGGCCGCGGCCGGTCAGGCTGTGTACTCGCGGGGTACAGTCCGACTCACAAAGTCAGAACCGAGAGCTGCCAGCCAAGTGCAGACAGAGAGTCTTCCGACGTGTGTGCATAGAGAAGGGGAAGCGGGCACCTACGGCCGGGACCCCAACCCTGCCCCCTATGTGTCCTGTGAGAAGGAGCGCGACACGTGGTGCGGGCCGAATACTTGAACTCTCACACTCTCTCTCTCTCTCACTCACTCGTCCCCCCCCTCTCTCCCTCTCTCTCTCTCTCTCTAATTTCTATTTCCCTCTCTCCCGCTCTCCCTTTCTCTCTCCTGCGCACGCGTCATACGGGGGACTCTGATGACTTTATTCATCCCTCCTCGCGATAATCAATCGGTCGATACAAGCGGGCGCCGCAGGGCGCGGGCCCCCGCGGCCTAGGCCCCGGCATATATATATATATGTATGTCCCGCCGGGCCCCGGCGGCGCCGACGGCAACTCGGCCGCGCGGGTCGCGTCAACGCTCCACACACGCCACACGGACAACGGCCGCGCGCGGAGATTTTACAGCCAACCGTTTCGGAAGCCACCGCTCGCGCTGCCGGCGAACAGCGCGGGGGCGGGCGGGATAGTGCAAATAGGCAAAAAGTTTCGGAAACAGCACCATAGCGCGCTGACGGCAGGCATTTTCCGAGAGTTTTGCGTGCGGAACGGCGGCAGCGCACACACACACACACACACGCACACACTTGGTGTTTCTCTTGCTGCGAGACGAACGGAACTGGATGGGTGCATAGGGACCCGACGGGGGTTAGGGGGGGGGGGGGGCGGGCCGAGCGTTCGCGAGACTCGAACTGTACTTAACTCCATTACGGTATATATACGGACGGGGCGCGGGGGCGGCGGGGGAGAGGAGGTGGGGGGGGGGAGGGGGCATGTGGGAAGGACGAGCGCGGGTCGATAGCGTGCATAATTAACAATGTAATATCGACCATGTATAATAGAGGCGCCTTAGGATGCGGCCCCCTCCCCTGCCCGCCCCTGCCCGCCCCTGCCCGCCGGGCCACCCGCCCCGCTCCGCCACCGCACCCAAAACAGGGGGGGCGAATACGTCAAAATTATCTGCGGAGCATAGGACACGAGCAGAGTGCTGCAAGAGAGCAGATCCAGGACAAGGAGGGGGAGAGAGAGAGAGATGGGGGGGGGGGGGGGCGGAGGGGCGGCTGCCTGCTTCCTGCGTCCGCCACGGCATTAAATATTTCAAGTTTGCAGTGTCTCGCCTGTTTACCCGCTCTCCTCATCCATGTATGCATGGACTAGGCCGGTACGAGGGGGAGGGGGAGAGGAGGGAGGGGGGGGAGGGGGGGGAGGGGCTATCTACGGGGTGGCTGTGTACGGCGTGTAGGCTACGGACGGGATGGGAGCAGCGTGCTCTCCGTGCACCCGTGGACCGAACACCCTCCGCCCCAACCCGCCCCTCCCCCGCGCATCACCGTTCGCTGATGTGGGCCAAATCATGAGCCAGGCGCACCCGGAGACAGCCGAGGAGACAGTCGAGGAGACAGTCGTATTTACACAGAATGCAGCAAGCGAAGGCGGCGAAGCAGAGGAGCGACACTTTATTTCTTACGGCCTGACTCGGCAGTCGCCCACCAGGCCAGACAGCAACTACACAGCAGAACATCTTCTCCTCGACTTTTGCTGTATACGAGCGTAGACAAGAGAAAAATAAACTTTTTTTAGAGCGATTTCGCAGCAAGCGGCACATTTCAAGTAAAAATACTAAAACTTATATATATTTTTTTAGATTACGGCAAGAGGCAGCAGCAGCAGCAGAGAGAAGGCATCATTACATTGCTTCCCACTTTCAGGGAGGCAAAGATAGATTATCGTTTTTTATTGTTTTTTTTTTATTAAATGCCGTCCGTACCTGAGGTTTCAGCATCAGCCCTGATTTGAAGGGGCTGGCTGTTTTCGCTGCAACCTGAAATGACGAAACAGCCGTTAGTACGTCCATCAGCCGTAGACTCTGACTGCGCTGCCGTCGCCGCGCCCCCGCATGCGCGCACACACACGCACACACACGCACACATCGCGCGCGGCCGGACAAATTAAAATAAATTACTCCAATCCAATCTGCAAAGAGAAGCGGCGCGGCGGCGACCGGCCGGCGCCAGCGTAATGCATCGGTTATAAATTGCCCGAACATTAATATGTTGCCGGAAGCCGCGACCGCATCTCTCTATACGGGGCGGGTCCTCCTACCCCCGCCGACCCCCCGCCGACACCCCGCCGACCCTCCGCGGACCCCCCGCGGACCCCCCGCCGACCCCCCGCGGACCGTAAATCACAGCACCGGGGCAGGCCGCGCGCGGATATCACACACACCGCATGAGGAACGCCCTTTCAATGGCAGGGCCGCGCACCGCGAGCGTTAATTTGCCGCCCCGGTTTGGGCAAAAGCCAAACATTTATATGAAAAATAATAATAAATTGAAAGGCGTCGGCATTGTCCGGCCGCGGGGCCCCGCGCGAGGCAATTACACGCAGAGCGGCCCGCGCTATAAATTCCGGGCGCCGTGTGCCGTGTGCCTCGTGTGTGTGTGTGTGTGTGAGTGTGTCCATTCCATCAATTCCGCCACCTTTTCGCGGCTCGCCCAGCGGCCAGCCCGCGCTGTCAACACACATCTATCTGTCTCCCTTCCGCACCTGTACACCGCACCCCTTCCTCCCCACCCCCTTCCCCGCCTCTCGCCTTCTCTCTCTCTCTGTCTCTCTCAGTCCTCCATGCCCAGCGGCCGCCGGCGGCGGCGCGGCGAGGTGGCGCTGCTGCCATTAAAAAAAGGCCGCGAATTTAATCGTCCGGCGAACAATAACGCATTAAAAGACGTATCGTTGCGCCACCATGAAATTTCCCTGCGCAGCCGAGCGACGCGATAGCGCGGAACGTACAATACAACACGGACGGCGGCGGCGGCGGCGGCGGCAGTGGTCGCCTTCCCGCACGGCCGCAGCACGTCACCTCTCGCGGCCCCTCCAACAAGGCCGCGGCCTAACTAACGCTCTCCCATACCGCCAGAAGCACCAGAGTAATTTCAACTCCTGACAATATACGAGGCGCCATCGAGTTGGACGGCTCTGCATCATCGTGGGGATCGCCACCCCGCGATCCCGTAGGCCAAACGAGGCCGTGGGCGCCATCTGAACCTGACCGCAGGCCACGGAGCTCTGGGACCGGGCGAGCCAGCCGCCGGGGACGCGCTGCTTCCATTCATACTACGGCTTCAAACAGGGGCGACGAAGGGAGTCACGGCAGAAGACTCCCCCGCGGCCGCAGCCCGCCCGGAGCAGGGCCGCGTGAGCGCGTGCGGACGGCGCCTGCCGGGTAGGCAGCCGCGGCCTCGGCGCTGCACGCGTGTCGTGCGGGACGGCCTACCCCGGCAGCCGCAGGCGCTCCCAGCTCCCGAAACGCGAGGCGGCGAAACTGTCTCGGCCTCCGCCTGCCTCCTTCACTTTGACGCAACGGGCAAGTAGAGAGAGAGAGAGAGAGAGAGAGAGAGAGAGAGAGAGAGAGAGAGAGAGAGAGAGAGAGGCGGTCAGTCAGCGAGCCAGCCAGTCCAACCGCCCGGCAGGCAGGCAGGCAGGCGGGCGGCTGCGGTCCATGAGCCGGCGCGCTCGGCCGCGCACTGCATGTTAGTACGAATGCTCGCACTGCCCCCTCTCCCCCTCCCCCCCCCCCCCCCCACCACCATTACACACACTTCGCTCTGCATGCAGTCCAGTTCCAATCAGCGGCACTTAAAATTTATTTTAGTCGAAGCAGCTGCAGCAGGCCGCCGCCGCCACAACTCGGAGGAGCTCAGCGCGGCTCAGCTGCCCTGGTGTGCGCTGCTGGTGTGCGCCCTGCCCGTGTGCGCTGCTGGTGTGCGCCCTGCCCGTGTGCCGCGGCCCGCACCCATCACGGGGTGGACGACGTCACAAAACCTCCGAGTGCGCGGCGCTGAGCACAGCACTACACACACTACACACATCCCTGGGCCGGCCCGTGGGGTACTCGAACCCGCGGCAGCCAGTCCGTTTGGCAGTCTGTTGTGCGCCCGGCCTGACCCCCTCCTCCCCCCCCCCCCCCCCTCCTTTTCCCCCTTGGCCCGCCCCTACCCAAGACGGCCGGGCCAAGAGAGACCGCGGCGGCGCGGCGGCGCGGCTGCATGGCGGCACCACCACGACGCGTCGCGCGTTATATTTAATGCGTCTGTCTATTATGAGGCATTACATTTTATTAGAAAACATGGCGGCGTTGCATGGCCTTCTCTCTCTCTCTGCCCCTCCGTCTCTCTCACTCCTCTGTGTCTAGTGCGGCACGGCGGCGGAGCGCTCTGCTGTGGTGGTGAGGCAGGGGGGACTGAATAAATGAAACCGACCAGACCTTTTGCCATACTTCCTTCCTCAACACACACACACACACACACACAGTGCGCATAGAGAAATGGATCGGCACGCGGGGAGAGAGGAAAGACTTGTTCCGAGGGCCGAGCGCACGTGTGTGAGTGTGTGTGTGTGTGTGTGCACATGGACGACAGAACGCGCGCGTACAACGGCGCGAGTCGGCCAGCGCAAAGATGGCCAACAGCAACGCGCCAAGCAGCCTCATCAAGCATTGATGATGAGGCCGTCATGGCGAGAGAGAGCGAGAGAGAGAGAGAGAGAGAGAGAGAGGGAGAGAGAGAGAAAGAGAGAGAAGTGTGAACTGCACGCACACGCTCACACCAGAAGGAGTGACAGAGAGGCACTGAACCTGTCCTCTGGAAATTCCAAAATTTACATCGCCGTCAGATATGACGTCGGTGCCGCGGCCGGTCGCACGTCGAATCGGCGGCGGCGGCGACGACGGCGGCGGCACGTCGCGGAGTACGTCGGCGGCACTTCCCGCCGCCGCCGCGCTGCCGCCGCGCTGCCGCCGCGGCTGTCACAGTGGTCTACTTCCCTGACGACCGGTTGGCACGCGCCGCGCACGCACCCGGCACACGCCCCGCACGCGTCACACTGCCGCAGAAGAGGGTGGCGGCGGCGGCGGCGGCGGCAGCGGCCGTCGACCTCGCGTTGGCGTGCGTGTGCACTGCGTTTCGCATTGCGTTGCATTTTGTTAGAGTGGAATGGGGCGACGGGCACAAGGGACCCAAGGGGCCTCCCTCTCTCTCCCTTTCTCTCTCTCTCCCTTTCTCTCTCCCTCTCTCTCCCCCTGCTGCCCTACAGAAGGCCTGTTCCGCTGGCCTATCGGGCCACCTCCAACCCCGGCCGGCAGCGGCGGCCAGCACCCGCCAGCACACGGTCCCTCGGCGGCGTCCCCGGCGCTGCTGGCCCCGAGCCTGCAGGCCCTCTGTGTGCACCGGGTCAGCTGGAGCGAAAACACTGGCAGACATGCGGACAGACAGACGGACAGACAGACAGACAGACAGACGGACAGACAGACAGACAGACAGACAGACAGACAGACAGACAGACAGACGGACGGAGCCATCTGAGCGAGCTCCGCTGCCTACGAGCCGCACTCTGCACCAGCACCAGCCCAGCACACCAACTACTATATACGTATGCACCAGTTCGCTGCTCAAAACTTGGCTTGGCGAAACTGATCGAGTGCGCTCGCACACTTGACTCCGAGTGGCGAACTCGCCTCCCCCGACCCCCTCCACTCACACACACACACACACACACTCACACACACACATACACACTACACTGTTTGCGGACGCGTCTGGCTAGTCTTGTCTTGCTAGTGCGAGTCGCTCATGCGTCAACACTAGGACAAACAGAAGAGGAGGCAGTAGTGGTGGGCGAAGAGAGCGCGGGCGGAGGAGCAGGACGCAAGAGAGAGAGAGAGAGAGAGAGAGAGAGAGGGGCATGGAGAGGAGCCGATGATGATGGAGACACAGAGGGAGAGAGAGAGAAAAGAGGCGGGGATCGAATGAAAAGACAAGGGAGAAGGCGAGACAAGGATAGAGAGAAAAGAGAGAGAGACGGAGAGAGCGAGCGAGCAGCGCTCCATGCGCCCGCTACACAGCGCCGTTACGATTATTGTTATGATTATGGTTATTATATTCCACGACTCTTCACTTTTATTATTATAGTTATTAGAGTTATTCCCAGAGCGCGGCGCGGTGCGGTGCGGCGCGGCAGCAGCGGCGGCGGCGAGCGCTCCGACGGTTCAAGGTTTAGTGGCGGGTATTAAGATATGTTAAAAAGAGGGACAGAATTATAAATAATAACAAGTAGAATGGGGATAGTAATCTCCGGCTCCGCTGGCCTCGGCGTACCCTCCCCCCCTCACCGAAGCACATTTCGAACCAAGTTTTGTCATTGCCGCCCCGCCGCAGCCCCGACGCGCTCAACGCCCTAAGTTCTGGAATTATGGATCGAGAGACGTTACTGCGCACCGCACCGCCGCACCCACACGCACACAGACGGCAGGCGGCGGCGGCGGCGGGATTCGAACCGCGGACCGCGGGGTCACACGCGAAACAGGCGTCCGCCAGACCCTCAGGAGGAGGCTGCCGCCCGCCAAGGACGCGACGACGCGAGTAGAGCCCCCCCGCGGACCGATGGCGGACCCCCCGCGGGCAGGCACCGCGAGCTCAGCCGCGCGCGGCGGGCCCGCCTACCCGGGCCGCGGCAGGGGCCTCCGGGCCGTACACGGCACACGGCACACGCGGACACACACGGACACACACAGACACACACGGCGGCACGCCGCGGCCGCGTCTCCAGCGGCTCCGCGCGCCCAAAAACTTTCCGCGGCGCCATATCATCAAATAACGCGGAAGCAGTAAAGGAAACGGTGCAGAAGTAATCGTTTGTTTGCGCCGCGCCGCCGCCGCCGCCGCCGTCATAGCAGACCGCCGCGCGGGTGCAGCGGCAGCATCGCGCGGCACCGGCGCCGCGCCGCACCTCACCTCGCGGACCTGCTCGCGGACCTCGCGGACCTCGCGGACCACCTCGCGGACCTGCTCGCGGACCTCCCGGACCAGCCCGCGGACCTCGCGGACCTGCCCGCGGACCTACCCGCGGACCTCGCGGACCTGCCCGCGGTCCTCGCGGACCTGCCCGCGGTCCTCGCGGACCTGCCCGCGGACCTCGCGGACCTGCCCGCGGACCTCGCGGACCAGCTCGCGGACCTGCTCGCGGACCTCGCGGACCTGCTCGCGGACCTCCCACAGACCTCACGGCTACTCACCGTCCCGTCCTGCCCCGCCCCGTCCATCCCCGGCGGCGGGTAGCAAAAGCAAGTGCTTTGCATGATGGTGCGATACAGGGCGCCGTACCTCCGCCGCCGCCGCTGCTGCCACCGCTGCCGCTGCTGCTGGCGCCGCCACGCCGCGACGGAGAACGCGGCAATTAAAACAGGGCGGCAGCGGCGTCGTACGGCACCATATCAATGTGTTATTGCAAGACGCCGGCTATTGTGTTCGGCACAGAGCGTTGTGCAGCGCGGCCTAGCATGGCAGGGCCGGCGGAGGAGGGGGAGGGGGAGGGGGGGCAGTCACACCTACGCAATCGCCGCAGTGCATCTCAGGGGAGAGAGAGAGAGAGAGAGAGAGAGAGAGAGAGAGAGAGAGAGACGAGGAGACAAGGACAGGAGGCCCCCAGGCGGTCATAGCAGCGCGCCACCGCTCACTCTTGCTCTGCTACCACGCGCGGCTGTAAACCCCTATGTGCGTAAGAAATACAAAAAATATACTCAAAACACACACACACACACAGAAAAATAAACCAAGAAAAGAAATCACGCGGACCGGTGCGTTTTATTAACACTACAAAAAAAAAACATGAAAATGCAAAAAAAAAACTACAGGGGGACAGTCACGTATGTACTGGACATTGACAGTCGACTTCAAGTGGCCAAGGTCCGGTTGGTCCGGCCCCCGCCGCGGTACGCGGGGCGGGGGCTGCGGGTGGGTTATCTATTGTTTTGCACTTTGCAACCTCTTCTTTCAAAATCGGCTTCTCGATCCTTCCTGGGCGGGACGCGCGGAGGGGGGGGGGGGGGGGGCGCTGGGCGTTTCGATAATTTTTATGCAAATGTCATTGTTGCAGAAAAGCAATTCGACGAAGCCGCGCTACAGGAGAGGGGGCGGGAGGGGAGGGAAGGAAAGGGGAGAGGCGGAGGGGGGGAGGGCGCTGATGCAGAGAAACAATAAGCACTTCACATAAAACGACGCTCGATGCTAGCGTCGCGGGGCCGGCCGGGGCACGGAGACAGGCACGGCACGGCACGGCGACCGGCGACGACGCAACCTATCCAATCGGCTCGGGCCAAAATCCGATTCCCGGCCAGAGCAACGCATTTTAATTTGGGCCCTGATCGGCGGGGGTTTCTGATATATTCCCGCCGTTTACACGCCGGCCTCCGCCGGTCGGGTCCGGCGGCGGCGGCGGCGGCGGCGGCACGCCGTTGTATTAATTCAAGAAAGCGGCGGCACCGCCATCAGGTGCCCATAAGCACACTCATGAAAACTCCCCCCCGAACGATCGTAATGCAGGCCGCTGCAATGGCGTCTCATGACCCACCTACGCGCATTATTTACCGTCATTTCTCTTTTTCCCCCCTAATTTTCTTTTGCGAAATGTTCGTCCCCGCCCCCCTCCGCCACTCTCCTATACACGTCCTCCGCCACGAACCCACTAGATCAAGCAGAAGCAAACAACAGAGATGAACAAGGGAAAAAAACTAACGAAAAATAAAAATAAAACAGACGGCGGTGAAAACGCGGGGCGACGACAAATCGAGGGGACAAATTGCACAGTGACATGTGAGTTGTCCATTCATTCTTCCCCGTTCTCCACCACCACCTCCTCTCCTCCTTTTTTCCACCCATAATTTTTTTTTCCACACCCTTCATAGTGCGGGAAAGAGCGCGCGGTAGCAGATAATTAAAAGCGGCACATGCCTGCATGCAGGCAGGCGCAGCTGCGAATAGCCAGTCCGCACTCCACACACACGCACACGCACGCACGCACACACACACACACACGCGCACAGCGCGCGCTCACTCAATCGGATGCACAGCACAGGGACTGACACTAAGTGCAAGCTATCACTCAATTACCGCGGCCAATAAAAACGCAAATCGAGGCGATATACAGCCGCGCGGCGGCGCGGAGCCCCGGAGGGCGGGGCGGCGCGGAGTGGTGGTAGGAGGGGGGGAAGGGGGGCAATACGCGGTACGCCGCGCCCCTTTTCCCTTCCGCAATCTCAGAAGTAGTAGCAGCAGCAGCAGCAGCAGAAGCGGTAGCGGTGGTCCCAGCATTTTACCGGACCATCCCCAACCTCTCCTCCAAACTTGCGGCTAATGAGCCAACAACACCTGACGCAGCAGCGGCAGCAGAGGCCGCGGCGCGGCCCGGCTCGGCTCGGCTCGGCCGCGCCACGCCCCCTCCGGCCCGCCGCCTCTTTTCGCTCGGCTCGCACATCACATGACGCAATCACACACGCGGCTCCACGCCTGACGCGCGCGACGCGACGCGATGCAATTTCAAACGCACACGGCTCATCATCGCCATGGCGCATCCGTAATTAATTAAACATATCATAGTCAATAGAAAGCCGTCAATGCCACGGCGGCGGCGGCAGCGGCGGTGTGTGTGTGTGTGTGCGGCCGTGGCGGAGCGTGGCGTTGGGCCTAGCTGCTAGCCAAGTGAATAATGTATGGGCGAGAGAGAGAGAGAGAGAGAGAGAGAGAGGGACGGGAGGGGGAGGGGGAGGGAGGTGGTTCTGCACGTCAGGCGGCCATGCGGGGGGGACAGACGCGCAGGCGGACCGGCATAGGGCTCGGACTGCCCCTGCAGCAGCAGCAGCAGCAGCAGCAGCAGCAGCAGCGGGGCATGCGGCGCCCCTGCCGCGCGCCATGAGAGACAGAGCTCCCAATCGGCAGCAGAAGCCGTGCGGCAGGACGCCCGCCGACAGATGCATCCATATCATCTCCTCCCGTGTCCCGCCGCCGCCGCCGCCGCCGCCGCTGCGCGTCCTGCGCGTCCAGCCGTCCGCGGCCCGCCGCAGCAATGTTCTTCCCTTATGCCATGCAAAATGCAATCAGCTGGCGGCAGCGAGGCCGAGGAGGATGACTCGGTGACGGCAGTGACGGCTGCGGCACGCCTATGAAAGGGTCAAGCAGTGGAGAGAGACAGAGAGAGAGAGAGAGAGAGAGAGAGAGACTGAGAGAGTGACAGAGAGCGCCACGGCCCGCCGCACGGGAGGCGCCGTGCAGGTAGGCCTCCGCTCGCCCTGCCGCCGCACGCGTGTCCCGCGGGTCGGCCTACCCAGGAGGCGGCGGGCGGCGACAAGCGGCAGCGACAGAGCACGCGGTAAGACGAGCGCGGCACAGCGCGGCGCGGGCGGCGCCCCGCCCCGCCCCGCCCCGCCCCGCCCCGCCCCGCACGCCTCTCTAAGCCCGCGAACCCGAAATCTGACTGTAATCCTTTTCATCGCGCGCCACGCCAAGATCAACACGAGCTGGCGGCCCCCGGGGCGGCAGGACGAGCAGGGCGAGCAGGGCGAGCAGGGCCCGGACGGCGCGGGCCGTGTGCGCAGACAGCACCGGGTCACGAGGCGGGCGGCGCGCGCGGAACTGTCAAGGGAAACAATTACAATGCTGCGCTATTGATTGGATGAGTGACGTCAATTCGCGGCGGCGTCGCGCTGCGGTGGAGGAGGAGGAGGAGGAGGAGGAGGAGGAGGAGGAGGAGGAGGAGGAGGAGGAGGAGGAGGAGGAGGAGGAGGAGGAGGAGGAGGAGGAGGAGGAGGAGGAGGAGGAGGGGGAGGAGGAGGAGGAGGGAGTGGCGGGGAGGCGGGGGAGGGGTACTCGACGCACCAAGGACCGGAGGGACGCCGGCGGTGCGGGCGGTGCGGGCGGTGCGGGCGGGGGGAGTGGGCGGGTAAGTACGCGCTCGGCCAGTCGGCCACTATACATGCGCCGTGTCCGGTCGGTCTGGTTGGCCGGCCCCGCAGAGACCGACCGCCGCCTCCCGCGTCCAGCCGGCCCGGGGACATGTGCCGCGGAGAGACGCCTCGGCTACACAGCGAGGACCGACCCCGAGCGCTGTCCTTCGAGGACCTCTCTCTCTCTCTCTCTCTCTCTCTCTCTCTCTCTCTCTCTCTCCTCTCCGCTTCCCACGAGTGCGAAAGAGACGGAGCAACCAAAGGCAGTAGTGTCCGGAACCAGCCGCGGCACCTTAGTGCGTTTCTGCTCTTTCTCGGCGCACGCACGCTAAAGCGCACGCAGACACGGGTGGCGGAGTATAGTAATAATAGTGCGACAACGTATAAACACACCGGCCATCACACACAAAACAATAACGCACCTTGTGCGTGCCGTCGCTGTATACCGAGGTATACACACATGCACGCCTGCGACGCCCCCAACACACCGCAAAACGGGGTCATGTTATGGCAAAAACCCGCTTTGATTGACTGGTTTTCGGGGCCGCGCCGGGGCCGTGCCATCATCAGCAACGTGGGCTCTACCACCCTCCTCCCCCCCCCCCCCCCCCCCCCCCCCCACTCCCCCACCCCCTGAGCACACACTGCCGCGTCGTGTGTCGGAACGAAAACGCAGGCCGATTAGACCTATATCCTCTCTGCAATCCATATAATAGAATAATGTGCGAAAGTGGACGGCTGCACATGTGCGTGTGTGTGCGTGTGGGTGGGTGCGGGCGCGCCCCCGGGCTGTGTGTGTGTGTGTGTGTAGGACCTGGCCGAAGCGCGTGTGTGTGCGTGTGTGTGTATGTGCAGGTGTTCCATTTCCAATGTGATGAATTGATATGTCGGTGGGTGGGGTGGGGGGGTCCTGGGCCCGGCCCTGCCCTGCCTCCCCGCGTCTCCCGCCGCTCTCTGTACAAATCTCAAGACTTCCCCCTACCCTCCCTTCCTCCCCTCCCCCTCCACCCCTCCTCCCCCTCCTCCTACCCCTCCTCCCAGGTACCGGCGGCGCGGGGGCGGTAACTGCTGTCCGTGCGGTCGGCCACCATCACGGAGTGTGAGGGGCGGCGCGGCGGGTAGGGCGCGTGTGCAACTAGGTCATGCTATGCTGTTTTCACGGTATACTCAACTTCTCAAACGACCCCCGGCTCCATCCGACACTTTATATGTTGGAGGTTGTTACAGCGGCTACCGCTACAGCTACTACTACTAGTACTACTATGTGGCCCTCTCCCGTCTGCGGGCCCCGCCCGGCGCGGCCTCCGTGTGTGGCGCGCGGCCCGAGGAAAGTCGGCGGGGGGCCGCGGGGGGCCGCGGGGGCGTGTCCGCCCGCCGGACCCATCTCCATTTAGGAGCGAGGAAAGACTCCGGGCATAATTGCGTTTCAACAGCAGACTTAAATGTGCCGACCCTCAAAAAAGAAAAATACGAAAAAAAAGAGGAAAAAGAAGTGGCAATATTCATGCGCCTCCAGTCGTCCCTGCATTTCCTTCACATGCTAGCTGGCCCGCTCTTCAGTTTAAAAATAATAAAAAAAGTCGACAAAGAAATTTCCAATCGATTCCGCAGAAAAAAAATGCGGTCTGAAAAAAATAAATAGAACAGGTCATGTTTTTAGCTCGCCGTTTGCGCGTGTCCGCCAAAAGGGATATACCAGCAGGCAAAGCCAAACAAGGCACGGAAAGTTTGGCCACAGAGTGCTCCGCTGGGCCGGCCGCGAGGGGCGAGCGGCGAGGGACGAGGGGTGGGCAGAACTCACCACTTGAATGGACCTCAAATCCGCGCGCGATGCCGTGCGGTGGGATGCGGTGGCGGTGCGGTCCGACTGCCGACCCCACACCCTCCCTCTCTCTCTCTCTCCGCCCCGCGGCCCCCCGCGGCGCCCCGCGGCCACGGCCAGGCCATAAATACGCCGATAACCAATTTTCACACTTGATGAAAACCGCATCGCCACCAACGCTGCACTGCACTCCGCGCCCCTCCCATCTCACTGACACCCCGCGAGGCCCGGCCAGGCCGCCGCCGGCCCCCCGCGACACCTCTCCACAACACGCCAGCACACAGAAAAACAAAATGAAACGGAGGAAAAAAAAAGGAAAGAGAGCAGCGCTCTCAAAAGTTTTATTATTTATCTCGTAAAAAAGGGGATATAAAGCAGAAAGCGGCGCGCGGCGGCGTCTGCTGTCATCTTTCCGCGATCTCAAAATAGCACACGAGAGCGTCGAGAGAGAGAGAGAGAGAGAGAGAGAGAGAGAGAGAGAGAGAGAGAGAGAGAGAGAGAGAGAATATGGTCAGGAAGGACGGCTGAGGATAGAAAGAAGAAGGAAAGGGAGAGGGAGAGAGGCACTCCGAAGTGCATCAGCTACACGCCAATGCTTACCCCCCCCCCCTCCTCCGGTACCTCTCTCTCTCTCTTTCTTTCTTTCTTTCTCTCTCTCTCTCTCTCTCTCTCTCTCTCTCTCTGTCACCCATGCCTGCATGCGAAACCACAGGGCGCACAGGGATAGGCGGACAGAGTCGGTGCGCTGCCGTCTGTGGGCGTCAGCAGCGCTGTGTCAGCTCGTGTGCGTGTGAGAGAGACAGAGATATATAGAGTTGTAGGAGTGTGTGTGTGTGTGTGTGTGTGTGTGTGTGTGTGTGCGGCCGTACACTACTGCACACACAACGGCTTCGACGCGGTGATGAGGGCCGGTCCCCCGGGTCAAGGCTCCTCCAGTGCTCAGTCCATGTTCATAGCCCAGCGCACTGGAGCCCTGGCGCTGGAGCCCAGTGGCGCTGGAGGACAGGCGCCCGGACTCGCGGCCCCGCGGCCTCGGCTCCCGGCCCGGCTTGTTGGCGGAGCCCGCCCCGTCCGTCCAACGGCGCCGCGCGCGGCTTCTCCGCCCCGCGGCCGCGTCCTGTGCGACCAAACACCGCGGCCGACACGGCCACACCGCCCCAATTTGCGGTCAAATAAGCGACAGCGGCGGCGGCGTGTGGCGGCGTGTGGCGGCGTGTGGCGGCGTGTGGCGGCGTGTGTGGCAGCGCCGCTGCGGTGCACTCAAACTCAACTGTCTCGTGGCGTTTGGTTTGGCGCAAAGAATTTTTTTTTGTCCGGGAAATCAGACTTTGGTCCACTATTTAAAATTAATCGTCACAAGGGCGTCGGCTCAACGAAATGAGAACATTTCAAGTCAACCAAACTAAGAAATCCTTCGACCGAGTTCTTGCTGCCGTAAAAAAAATCAGATTCGTTGGCGAGGCGAAACTCTTTTTCGAGTGTGGCCGGTCCGCACCGCAAGGAGCGGGCCGGCGGAGCTGCACGCCAGCCGGCCGCGGACTGTACGCGAAACAAATAATGAAAATGAATAACAAATGGGCGGGTTCCCGGGTCGAGTCGGGTCCCCGCTGGTCCCCGCGGCCGCCGTCGCGGCCAAACCGTTTGTCTATTCCGTGTGTCGGGCGGCGGCGGCGGCGGGCAGGAGAGCCACCGCGCTGCCCTGCTGCCCCCGCCGACGGCGACCCCCCAGCCAGGCCCGGGCAGGGCACGGCACGGGGACCCATCGAACCAACGAGAGCGACCGTGCCGAACCCGCGTGTACGTAGCGTAGGGCCGTCGCAGCGGCGGCAAGCGACCCCCGCGCGGCCCGGCGGACGGCCGTGGACAGTCCCCGCGAGCACCGCGGGGCCGGGCGACGGCCGCTGCACGGCGACGGCGGCGGCGTACTCGCGGCACACGCACCGCGCCCCTCACCTACGCCACGCCACGCCACGCCGCACACCACAGCACGCACTCAAAACGCAATTTTTACATGGGCCGGGCCGTTTCGTGCAAGCTATATACAAGTCACCCATACATTACTCGCACGCACGTCTATTTGCTTGTCCTTTTCCTGTGTGTGTTCTCGCTCTCTCATTCTCTCTCTCTCTCTCTCTCTCGTGTACACACACACACTCAAACAGCCACTTCCGATTCCTTTGTGATCCCGGTCACGACCACATTACCGGAAGCAGCAGGACAGAGAAGAGCCTAACCCCCCCCCCTCCCACCATGTCCTCACATGTGACATGTGTGTGTGTGTTGCTCCCATATGCACACGTGTGTCCCGCACATGCCTATGATAATGATTGATATAACATTATGCACATGACATATACACAACTGAGCGAGATACTGCCATATATACCACGCATCCTCTCGCCCGCACCGCGGCGTCTTCCCTCTCTCTCATGTTTAACCCGTTCGTCAGGTGCAGTTGCCGTACTGTTCGGCCGCGGCTAGCCAAGGCTGCCGCCGCGCCAACATCCCCGCTCCATCGCGCCTCATTTATTAGCATATTATTTACTCATCCGCTCCGAGCCGATCCATCACGCGGCGGCAACGGGTTGCGCCGCACCACATCGCCTTCATAAACGGCTCAACCCGGGGCCTCGGGGGCGGCGGGGGCCTCGGCGGCGGCCTCGACGTAGGGGGATTCAGAGTTAGGGGGGCGGACGGGGCCCGGAGGGGGGAGGGGGCGTGTCGTGTCGTGTCCCGGCCTCTGACAGGCGCCGGAAATATTTGCAGCCAGAACTTATGGAAGCCATAACTCTTAACGGGGGGGTTCAATTCAATAAGAAAACGCCGCCGCCGCCGCCGCCGCGTGCGGAGCGAGCTAAACCCCGACTGTTTCACCCCGTTACTACGCGCTATGCTCGCCTCTCCTCTCCTCTCGCCCGCGCACCTTCCGCGCGGCGAATTTTTATTTTATCTTTTCCTCACACACAAATAAACAGCGCGCACCGCGCACACACGTGTGTTTCAGTCGGTTGGGGCTGATTTTTCATATCCGCGCGCCCTCGGCTAGCTGCCTCGGCCGCCGCCGCCCGCCAAGACGCGAGTGTAGTGTGGCTTCCGTCAGTCGCGGACGCGAAACGCAACAAAAACAGAGCGGCGCTCGCCGACGGATCAGCGCGCCACACGAGCAGGAATAATTGCTTAAATAAGCGCCGCGCCCCGCCGCGCCCCGCCGCGCCCGGCACGCCGTATTGCCACACTATTTCACTCCTCATTGCCAATTCTATTTTATCGGTCCCGCGCGCAGCGCGGACCGCGTAACCAAACGCGCATCGTTTTGGAGCAAAAAAAAAGGGAAGGATAATTAAATTAAATAATACTGGTGAAAAGAGAAAAAAAACTGGCAAAAAGCCTGGAGGAAGAAGTATAAGAAACGACAAGGCGAAAGCAGCAGCAGAGGGAACTCGGATAGAGAGAAGGGGGCGGCGCGAGATACTGACTGATAGAAGGCAGACCGTACCGCGCGCCGTACGCAGAAGGATAACAGACGAGGCAGAACGAAAAATAAACAAACGTGGAGGAAGAAGGGCCAAGAGTAATAGAAAGGCGGAGGGGGGGGGGGGGGGGAGACATGCCTGCGAACAGGGCGGTAAATTGAGGGGGATGGGGCGGGGGGAGGTCGGGGAATAATTTATATTTCAATAAATATTTTCCCTCCTAAAAGTGGAGAGAAAGAAAATAAATAGAACAAAATAGAGAGAAAAGAGCCCCAGCCAGACCCACGGCTTGTGCGCAGCAGGCAAGGGCGGGGAGGAGGAGGAGGAGGAGGAGGGGAGGAGGAAGAGGAGGAGGAGGGGGGGGGGGGGACTCCCGCGGGATTATATGTACACAGGGTGCTGCACAAAGTTGGTCTGTTTTTCATTCATTTGGTTCAGTTGCGATCCCGTATTTTCGTTAATGTGCGCGTATTTATTTATTTCCCTCCCATTGGACTGCAATTAGGTGTATGAACGCGCTAGGGAGTCGTATAATACTAGGCGAGGTGAGGGGGGGGGGAAGGGGGCGTATGCCTACGAACGGACGTAGGTATAGGAGGTTTGCGCCCGCACGGCCCGGCCTCATCGGGCGGGGGAAAGGGGAGTGGGGCACCGGGGCCTCCGTCAACTTTCATGAAAAGATCAACTTGCTGCCGCCGCGCCGCTCCGCCGCTGCGCCGCCGCCGGGGTACGCACTACAGTACACGCCGCTGCAAGTTTACATAGTAAATGGCTCAAGTTACTTTACATGACAGCAAGGAGACCGCGACACACAAAACGCGCGTAGAGTCTTCCTTGTCTCATCTCGTCACGAGTTTGCGTCGTCGTCGTCCTCTGCGGTGGGGAGGTGAGGTCGTGGAGGGGAGGGGGGCGGGGCCTGCTGTCACCCCCGCGACACTTGACTCACCGCAGGCTGCTAAATCACCCGGCAGCAATTTTCGATCGACCACTCCCAAAAATATTAACGACGTCTCTCTCTCTCTCTCTCTCTCTCTCTCTCTCTCACTCCCCCCCCCCTCCGCCCCCTCTCCCGTTATAGCAGCTCTCCTTGATACCGTCGTAGTATAGCTTTTCCCGCCTGCCCCCCATTTTAGAAACATATTTATAAAAGCGAACCCGGAACAAGCGCAGCGTGTAAACAACACGGCGGCGGCGCTCCCCACGCGATAATAGTTCCCCGTCGTGCCGCCGCCACCGCCGCAGCAGCAGCAGCGTGGCCCGCAAGCTAAGCCCTCCGCGGAAGGGAGGAGGGAGGGAGGGAGGGAGGGAGGGAGGGAGGGAGGGAGGGAGGAGGAGGCAGGCGATAAGGAAACGCTGCGGAATGAAGAAGGAAAGGGGACGGAGGAGAGAGGGAGACAGAGAAGGAGAGAGACTTTGGAATTAATTGATACCCTGGCGCCTGCGCGCCACACCTGAGCAGCTGCACACACACACCTTGTTTAGGGACGCCCCACCAAACATATTAATATATACCCCCCTACGCCCCCCCCCCCCCCCTGCGGGCTGCCCGGGGTTTCCCACCTACGAGAGCAGAGGCGGGCACGGCGGCACCAGCTAGCAGCGTCGGGAGGAGCCCAGCAGCCCCGGCCACGCATACGGGGCGTTCATTACTCCCCCTGATCCCCCTGACATACTTGAATACACAAAACGCGCGCCCAACTTTTTATATTTATTTTTACTTTTCCGTCTTCGGGCGCACGGCGGCGGCGGCGGCGGCGGTGCAGCGCTATACACAGTGCTCCGGACAGCGTGGTGGTGGTGGGGGGGGGTCTGTCTGCAAGGAGCGGCAGCCCGGCGCACCAAGATAAATATTAAAACAAAAACGGCAGAGAGAAAGAGTAGGAGAGAGAGAGAGAAAAGGCACTGTAGTAGAAATAATAATAATAATAATATTAATAAAAATATGCACCGTGCGTTGCGGGCGGAGGACGAGGAGGAGGGCATGTTTTATACATCGGCTGGAACAACAACATCATCGGGGGAGGACGTGGCACGGCGCGGCAGCCCAGCGCTTCCTTACATTACCCTTTCGGGAGTGAGTGTGTGAGTGTGTGTGCGAGAGAGAAGGGGGAGAGGGAGGGAGGAGAGAGAGAGAGAGATTTGAATTTATTTATTAGAGAGAGATATCGAGAGAGTGGGAGAGAGAAAGACAGAGAGAAGAGAGAGCGTGAGAGAGAAAGAGAGAGCCATAACGCGACTAAATTAAACCCGTATAGCGCGCGTTGCGATATAGCCGGGCTCGGGATGAGGCGGTGCTGGTGGCCGCGCCGCCCCCCTCTCTCCTCTCCCACAAGCACACCCTGCACCCTGCACACCCCGCAAGGGGTCACCGCCTCGGCCGCCGCCTCGGGGCCCCGCCCTGTCTGAGGGGCGGACGGCAGCCCCCTCCGGGGCACTCCGGGGCCGGCGCGGTGCTGGATAGGTCAGTGCCGCGGTCCCCCGTGCAGAGACGCCGCCGGCCGCGGGGCGACATCCGTCAGTGAGAGAAGAAAAGTCCTGGGGCCGCGGGGGTGGGCCGGCCGGGCCAACAAAGAGGTGGCGGCGGCAGCGGCGGAGGGAGGGGGCGGGGCCGGCGGGGCCGGCGGGGCCAAGGACGCCCAACAAGTGTCCGGTCCGGCAGTCAGCTGATGCAGTGGAGCCGCGCCAGCCAGCGGACAGAGAGGGGCGAGCGAGGCGAGGCGCCTGCTTTTTCCCCTCTCTTTTCCTTTCCCCCACTCTTCCCTCTCTGTCTCTCTCCCACTCCCAGTCTCTTTCTCCCATTCGATCCGCCGCCGCCGCGGGGTCCACCACCGGGGCCGCGGGCCGCTGGGGGCCCCGTCGTGCCGCCACGCCGGGCGCCAACGCCAACGCCATCGAGGGCGCGGCCTCTCGGCGTCGTCCGAACAGCGACGGCCACGGCAAAGGTCAGGGCGGGCGACGGCGAGGTGCGTGCCTCCCGGGTGCCCCCACCGGCGGCAGCGGCGGCGTCATCTCCGCGGCGTTGCACTGCTAGTGCGGGCCGCAGCCCCCGCTCACACCGCCACGCCGCGCCACGCCACCCCCACCGGCACCGTATCGCCGCGCCACGCCGCGCCACGCCGCATAGAGCGGATCAATGCAAACCAAATTAGAGTAATTACATGGAGAAGCCGGGCGCCCCTCCCCCCCTCTCTCTCCCCCGCCTCCCCCGTCGGCGCCCGTTTCCAGCCCGCACCGCCAGCAGCAGCAGCAGAGCAGAGTCGTCGGGGACCCCGAGCAGTGCCGCCGCCAGCGACAGGGGCGGGGGAGAGGGGAGGAGGGGGGGGGAGGGGGCGTGTCGGTGCCGGGCACAAAGAGAAAATGACCGACTCGGGCGGGCCTCGAACCCGCGGCCGGGCCGGGTCCCGACAGTGAATAGTTAGGTCCGGGGGCCACACCGCGACACAGAAGTTCTCCTCCTCCTCCTCCTCCTCCTCCTCCTCCTCCTCCTCCTCCTCCTCCTCCTCCTCCTCCTCCTCCTCCTCGCTCCGCGGCGGCGGCGGGCCGCGCGGTGCCGCCACGCAGTCGTTGCCTAGCGGTGCGTGCCGCGGGGCCGCGGGGGCCGGGCCGGGTCCCGACAGTGGTTAGGTCCGGGGGCCACACACTCCAGAAGTTGCGGCGGGCCGCGCGGTGCCGCCACGCAGTCGTTGCCTAGCGGTGCGTGCCGCGGGGCCGCGGGGCCGCCGCCGAAATAAACGACTAACTAGGTTAGCATACACTCCCAATATCGTGATGAATGAGGGTCATTACGGTAATGACACGGAGCACTACACTCCCGGGCCATAAGCGGCGGCGGCGGCCTCACAGCGCGGCGCGACGCACTCCGCAGAACGGAACGGAACGGAACGGAACAGAACAGAACAGCGTCGTCGGACGGCGACCTCATCAGCAGGATTTGCATCGGAGAGTGACAGACAGAGTTTGGGCACCGCAGTAATGTGTTTCGGAGTGAGACCGGGCGGGGCGGGGCCGGACGGGGCCGGACGGGGCGGCGGGGGCTCGGCGGGCACCGCGGCGGCAGGACGCGAGCGAGCGCCGGTGTCACCCACCCCGCCCCGCCCCGGCACACCCGGGAAAACATAGTCGGCGGCGTCCGTCCACGGAGAACCTGACCCAGTTCACGACGGCCGGACGCCGGGCGCGGCCGCGCCGTCCTCCCTCCCTGCCGCGCACCCGCCATGGCAGGGAGGTGCGGAAACAACAACAACAACAGCAGCAGCAGCAACAACAAGAGCCGG
Organism: Megalurothrips usitatus; assembly: GCA_026979955.1. Lineage (NCBI taxonomy): Eukaryota > Metazoa > Arthropoda > Insecta > Thysanoptera > Thripidae > Megalurothrips > Megalurothrips usitatus. The sequence goes on along the minus strand of CM049599.1, from coordinate 3,399,834 downwards.
CCCCGCGAAATAACGCGCGAAAGGAAAGTAAGCGTTCTGTTGTTTGCGATAAACTGGTGCGGGAGCAGCGGTGGCGGCGGCACGCGACAAGGCGGAGAAACAACCCCCACAGGCGCTGTCGGGGCGGGGCGTCCGGGACAGGACGGCCGACGGCCCACGGCGACGGCCACGGCGACCACGACGACGACGACGGCCGCCTCGCCGACAGCGCGACGTCGTCGGCAACATTTTCATTCCGCGGGCCGCCGCCAACGCTAACCCGACGCGTGCGCCGGAAGACGGGAACCGGCCCTTTAACCCGGCTGCCGGCCGGCCGGAGTCGGCCTCACCTCGCCGCACCCCGCGGCGGACCCGCCCACAATCACGCCAAGCCCGCCGAGAGCCGCACGTGGCGCCGTGATTCGGAAAAGAAAACGTGCTGATAAGCGGCGCAGCCGGACGAGGTCCGAGTCCGAGACCCCCCCCCGCAGTGAATTGGGAAATGCCGGGGTATCGCATAACGGGGCCAGATTGCAGGGCTTGCAAGGGCTTTGCACACGGCGGCCGTCGTTGGTGGGGGGAGGGGAGAGGAAAGGGGCTCCCGCCTGCAGAACGCGCAGCCAAGGACGCGGACCGCCGGGCCAGAGGCGGGCCGTGGGGCGGGCCGGGGGGCGGACCAAGGGGCGGGTCGGGGAGCGGGCCGGGGGACGGGGGCGGGCCGCAACCCTTGCCGGCGCGGCCGGGACTAGCCAACCGAGAGCGTCGCGTGACTAGATTCTAATCTCCGGTTCAACAACATTTTGGTGAAGTGAAAACGTGTCGAGCGAGAGCGGTGAGAGAGAGAGAGAAAGAGCGAGGGGGCGAGAGAAGGAGAGAGGGAGAGAGACAGCGAGAGAGAGAGAGGGGGGAGGAAGGGGAAGGGACGACGCGGGGGACACGGCAGCACGCCGCCGCCGACGCCCCTCCCCTTGCGCGCGCCCTCCGGCTGCCGCGCCGCCGCCGCTCCCCCGCGATGCGTATTTTTGGCGCCATAATCCAATCAGATTTAGGATGGATGTTGCTCCCGACATCCGCGGGCCGGCCGCCGCTGCCGCCGCCCCGCCGCCGCCTCTCCGAGGGGACGGGGATGGAGATGGAGGAGATGGCGCCTCGATTATCGCAACCGGAGGCGCCAATTTTTGAAGCAGCGGGGTTGGCGCGGGAGGGTCGGGCCCCCCGGTGCGAAGGGGGTTTAAACTCATTTCGTCGCGCGCTGCCATTGGTCAGCACGGACGACTGACTCGGCGCGGATTGGTCGTGACGGTGCGCCGTGCGGTGCGTCCGCGAGATGTAACGGCAGCATGGCGACGCCGGCGGGCCGCAGCGGGCCGTCCCGTCACCTCCACGACATTCTGGTACTACTCTTGGTGCGCGAGCACTCACCATGCAGAGGCAGGCGCGAGGGGGCAGCGGGGGCAGCGGGGGCCCCGGCGCAGGCGGGCCCGGGCGGGCGCGATGCAGCGGACGGTAGAGCTGTTTACCACTTCCATTACCACTGCACTATCACACAGTAAAGAGCCCCGGGCCGAAGCGGAGGCGCGGCCCGGCCTAGTCTCTCTCTCTCTCTCTCTCTCTCTCTCTCTCTCTCTCTCTCTCTCTCTCTCTCTCTCCTGCTTTGGATGGGAAATGCTGTGAGGGGGAGGAGGGGGATGAGGGGGGGAGTGGGAAGGGGTTGAGTCAATCAGCATGGCGTCACGGGCCGGCTGCCGCTCCGCGGGGATCAAAAGGGATGGCTGCTACCACCACTACCACCGCCGCCGCCGCCGCCGCCACCGCTACAGCCGCCGCTACCACACCGCTGCCGGTTAGATGGACGCGGGGCGGACGGGGAAAACACAAAGCCACCGGGGCGCGGGCCGCGGCGTCCGAGGCGTGACCGAGGACCAGGCGGACGGCGGCGGCACCCCGCCTCGTCCGCCCGCGGCCCGCGGAGCTGGTCTCCTGCTGCAGTGCGAGCGCAGGCCCGCGGCTCGTCCCCCCCCCCCTCCCTCCCGGCCGGACACACGTCCCCGCCGACGGCAGCGCGCAGCCCCGCATCCATACTTGATCCCAGACCGTCTCTACCGTCTCACTCGCTCTCACTCACTCACTCACCCCTTTTGCCTTCCGCCGCCGCCGCCGTTAGCTCTGTCTCTGTCGCACTCGTGGGGTACTCCACGGGATAGCGACGGAGAGAGAGAGAGAGAGAGAGAGAGAGAAGAGAGAGACAGGGGGAGGGAGATCAGAGAAGAAGACAGTGTGCTCGGAATCGCTCCGCATGTGCATTCTGCAAACGCTGCACACACACCTCTTCATAGAGGGGGGGCTAATAGTAACGTAGTGCCGGGGGAGGGGGTGACGGCCGGCGGACGCCACGCCACGCCGCTCCTCATCTCAATTACTCCGTGGCAGGCAGGCAACCCGGCCGGCCAACGGTGCCAATCAATAAGCAAAGAGCGGAGCACCGGAGCTCGGTGGCGGCGGCGCAGAGTCCAGCCAGTCTCCCGCGGCGTAGGGCGGACTACAGGGGGAGGGGGGTGGTGGTGCCGCAGCAGCGACGAGGACTCGTCGTGGGTTAGGTTAGGAACGTGTTGGCGGCGTGATGCATGTGCGCGCGTTACGCCTGCTCGCCTTCAGAAATGAAGAAAGTTGCGCTCAGACTCAGACTCAGCCCAAGATGCGTGTGTGTGGATATATCTTTTGATAGCCCTCCCCCCTCTCTCTCACACACACACACTCACACATACACACGCGCGCGCGCGCGCGGTACGGTGTGCGGTAGAGGCGCCAACTTTGTGGGTACAGGCCAACCGCAGCGGCAGCGGTAGCGCCGGCGCCACCACGCCACACATACACACACACAAGCGGCGTCGCGTCGGGTCGGCCCACTCGCACACATTTCGGGGCAGGAGGGGGCGCATGTCTCTCTCACCCCCCCCCCCCTCTCTCTCTCTGACTCTTTTCATGCAGGCCGCCGCTGGCTGGCTCTCTCCTTGCGGCGCGCCGCCCGCACTTGTTGCACGGGGAGCGGCGCGGCGGCGCGGCGGCCCGGGGGCCCGGCCCAACCGGGGGGAAAAACTCTGGGGTGGGGGCGGCGCTTTATCTCGGGTCGTTGAACGGGCCCGCGCGCGCACACAGACGCGCCCGCGGGCACGCGTGGACCCGTGCCGCTGCCAGGTGGCCGTCGGCCACGGTGCGAGGACGAGCAGGGCGTCCGGGTGGCCGTCGGCCGACGTGTATCGCCGCACACACCGGGGCCGGGGCCGCGCCGGCCGGCCGTCCGGGCAGCTATTGCGTGGCGCACCTCGCGCGGCGCGGGCCTGGAATATATCACCCGGCAATACATCACCGGCGGCGGCGCGGGAGGAGGGGGGGGGGGGCAGCAGGGGGGCGATAAATCGACGGCACTTATTGTCATCGAACGCGGTTTAAATCACTGCAGTGATGCCGGACCGCGGCGGCGGCGGCGGCGGGGGCGGGAGATAAGCCGGGGCCGGGCCGCATCCGCCTGGACAACGGTGTGCACCGAGTGCGCCAGCAGCAGCAGCAGCAGCAGCCACACCATCGATTGACGGCCACGCTGCTGCTGCTGCTGCTGCTGCCTCCGGAGGGGTACTTCCGCTCAGCCGACAGGCAATCGCCGCGGCGGTGGCCTCTGTCGCACAGCAGCGCGCCGCGCAGGCCGGCCGGCCCGCCGGACGCGGCCGTGCCGCGGGACGGCCTACGCTCCGGGCGGCCGCCGGCCTCGCCGCGTACGCGGCACGGCGCACTTGAAGGCGGTGCGTGGGAGGCCGGTGCCCGCCACGGCCCGACCACGCCGTCGGCCGCCGCCCCGCCCGATCTAATCCCGGCGTGGTCGCGTCCAGGATTAGCGACGCGACGGCCAATAATGCAGCAGTCGCGTGCGCCGCGCACCGGGGCACGCCGCGGGGCTCGGCGGGGACGGCCGGGTCAGGCGCCTGGCTCCCGACCGTACGAGCGAGTAATTGGCCCGTGTCCGGCCGCGTGCCAAAGCGCCTTGTCCGAATCCCCGACGCCGCCCGGCGAGGCGCTCCAACGACATCACTCCGCGGTACGGCGGAGAAGTCCGGGCCGGAAGCGGCGGTATTTTGACATCGCCGGCGAGGGCCGAGACTCGCGAACTTCGCGGTGCACAATACATGGTGTTGTTCTCGCCGTCTTCCGGCCCACTGTACCGGTTCCGGATGCCGGCCCGGGGACGCCGCGCCGCGCCGCACCGCGGGTTCGGCTCGGACCGCTGCTGGCAAGGAGCCGCCATGAAACTCACCTGCGGGCACAGGAATAACAACCGTCAGTCAGTCAGAGAAGAATAACAATAATACGGGCGGTGCAATCGAAGGGCGGGGTGCGGCATGGGGTCACTGCGAGCGGGCGGGGGCGGGGCGGGCGGGCAGTGTGCGAGTGTACAGCGGCCGCGAACGGCACATCAAAGAAGACCCCCTCCCCCCCCCCCCCCCCCCCCGCGGGGCACTCGCACGCTCAAACACCTCGGCCCCGCTAGTGGTAGTAGCCCCCCCCCCCCCCCAATCACACACACACACACACACACACACACACACACACGGAAACAGCGGGCCAAGAGGAGGAGCGTGAGTCATAAAACAAGAGGAATGGAGGGGGGAGGGCGGAAAACCACAGAGGGCGTGGCACGGGCGCTGCTGGGGAAGGGGGGGGGGGCGGTCGAAAGGAAACCACTCTAAATTTACAAGATCGACAAAATAAAGAAGCATTCCTCTGTATGCCACAGAAAGAATCAAACTTAGTGTGTGAGAGTTAGATGACCCCCCCCCCCCCCCACACACACACGCACTTACACTCACACACATACCAACACCGAGCGCGACCACCTCGGGCCAACCCACCACCGCTTCCATGCCGGTGGCGGTGTCTCCCCCGACCAATGGTCTCGCCGCGGTTCATGCGCGAGTGTGTGTGCGCTGTCGCGGAGTGTGTGTGTGTGTGTGTGTGTGTGTGTGTGTGTTTGCTACCTTCTGCGCCGCCCCCCGCCACGCCGCGCGGAGCGGAGCAGCCAGCAGCCCCTATACTAATTACACATCTCCCCGGTAGCGGCTCTTGTTTCCGTGCCAATGAATCCCGATGCAGTCGGTAGCGCGGGGGCGGGCGGGCAGGCAGGCAGGCAGGCAGGCAGGCAGGCAGGCAGGCAGGCAGGCAGCGCCACACCCTCGAGCCCCCACCGGCCGGCGCAGCGGCGCACATACCTAGGCTAGGCGCGCCCAGGCCGACCTAGGCCTGCCGGCGGGGCGCACTATAATGTGCAACTACTCCACGGCAATATGCACTTATGGCGCCACTCGAGGCGCGGGGGGGAGCCCGCGGGGCCCGCGGGGCCCACGGCAGCAGCGGCAGTGCCGCCCTTGGCGAGCGCACGGCCGCGCACGGCGCACGGCCGCCGCGCACTTTGGTTCCAGCAGAGCATAGTGTGCTAATTTAAATGGAAACTATCGGGCAGCAGTACGTAGTGTGTTCGCGGGAGCAGCGGCGGCGGCAGTGGCGGCGGCGGGCGAACCAATCAGCTCCACCACTCACACCGCGGGCGCGCAGCCCCGCGCGAGTGGGACGTGACGTCATACGAGTGTCGCACAACGACATCGCACGACGGAGGAACGGAACGGGACGGGACGGGACGGAATCAAACATGGATTACAAAGTTTCTTCGCGTCATCACGCGGGAATATAAGCAGACGACTGCGTCGCCGGCGTCGCCGGCGCGCCCCTAAACTATTCACCGCGGAGGCCGCAGCGTCGCAGCAGACGACGTCAGGATGTGTCGGAGAGTCGGCAGCAGCAGCGATCCGAGTCGATGACATGCAGTATATACAAGGGGCCGCGTGTTCCATGGCAAAGTCATCGAGCCGCGCGCCGGCAGGGCAGGGATTCGTGACATATCGGGCCCCCTCGACATGAGCTGCATTGTTCACGCCGCGCGTCAAGCCCGCCTCACTTGTATCATGCGAGTGTGCCATGATTTTGAAAAAAAAAAACAGTTTTTACTTTGCAATTTTTCCAAGAAATAAATTTTTAACCGATTCCCGTGTTTTTGTGATTTTTTTTTCTTATACATATGTTTCTATTTCTTTTAAATAAGGACACAAGCATCAATCATTATTTTAGTTAGTTAGCTTATGATCTCTTCCTCTCCGCTCCGTCTCCCTGCTCCACAACCACACTGTCGCTCAGATTAGACGCGGGACGAACACACTATCCTCTCCGGCCCCATCCTGATATTCCCCTGTATCGATCGCAGGACACACACACACACACACACACACACACAGCGCATCATCCATCAACACTACGCCTATGGCATAGGAGGGTGGGTCGCGGGAGAGCGGCCGGCGGCTGCTGGTGGGATTCGGACCCCGCGGCCGGAGTCAGGGAGCCGGCAAGTGTGCAGCCGGAGCGGGAGGCCAGCGCCTGCAGACCCGCAGGGGGAGGGGGAGGGGGAGGGGGGAAGCAGTAGCCTCTCCCCAGCGTTGATTATAGAGGAGGAAACGGGGAAATATTATTGTTTATCTAGACGGCAATTCTAGTATACGCCCCCCCCCCCCCCCCCCCCCCGCCCACCAGCCGTAGGAATTGGATTCCCCCGATCGCGCGCGCGCGAGCAATCCGAAAGGGCGGAGGAAAGGAAGGGGAGAATAATAATAATAGAAATAAAAATATGCGGGGGTGGGTTAAGCAGGAAAACCCGAGATAGAGAGTGAGTGAGAGAGTGAGAGAGTGTGAGAGAGAGAGAGGAAGAGAGAGAAAGAGAGAGAGAGAGAGAGAGAGAGACGGAGAGAGACTAGGCTAGGTCGCGCGTGACTATACTGCCACCACACGCCGCCAACGTCAGCAAACCAAACGCCATCAATGCACCAGCCGTTCATCAAACTTGAAACTGAGAAACCAGTCCGTGCCTCCTTCACTCCACTCCCCTCCTACAGGCCGTACACTGTACCTGCTACGCGCCACCCTGTCAGGTTTCCGTTGTCAGCAAGACGTGTATGAAGCGCACCTACGGGTATAAATTAGTCTTTTTTTTTTAATGTGAAAAAAAAGAAAGTATAACCCACACACCCAGAGCGTAATATTCTTGTATTTTTTTTTTGAGACGGGGCGCACATGTGATTGAATGCTTGATGTGCTCCACAGCACTTACGGCCCTGCGTATGGAGGGATTTGGAGTGGCATGGCGGCAGCGTGTGCCTAGGCATACCGTATAATGCTACCGGTAGAACCCATACAGGCGGCAGGGGCGGCAGAGGGGGGGGGGGGGGGCGACGACAATGTGCGTGGTACATGCAGCACACGGCTCACAGCACAGCCCCCGCGGCAGGGGCGGCACGGGGCGGCGTACGTGGGGGGGGGGGGGAAAGACTCCCTGAGCTCTCTCTCTCTCTCTAATCCAGTGCGCGGGCAAATCGAGAGGAGAGGCGTGCATAGCGCTGCGGGCACGCACTAGCGAGGCACTAGCGAGGCACTAGCGAGGCACTAGCCGCGCCCCGCGCAGCCCCGCGCCGGCACTGCGATTGTCAGTCAATAGGGAGCCCGAGCCCCGGCCCGGCCTGGCCTGGCCTCTCCCCCTCGCAGCGGCGGCGGCGCAGCGCACTGCGAGCCACTTTTATAATTAGCTTATCCGCATCCGTTCACTTGCTGCTGCAGCGGCGGCGGCGGGTACTGCCAGGAAAGTACTGCGCGCGTCGCGGCCGCACCCCGTGACACGGCGGCCCGGCACACGCCAGAGCAGAGAATTGAATATACTACCAGCGCGGCGCGTCTCCGTGCGCCGCCGCCGCCGCCGCCGTCCCAGACACGCTAGTTAGCCAAGTTCAAACAATGCAACACAGCGACAGGGGAGGAGAGCCGGCGGCCCGGCGGCGCAGCTGCGGGGCGCGGGGGCCGCGGGGGAGGAGGAGGGCGCCTCGGAGGAGGAGCCCGGCGCAGGCGAAGAAGGCAGGCGGGCAGGAGGGCCGCCGCGGGGCCGGGATGACCACCGCGTCGTCAGATACGCGACGTCGTCGCCGTGCCACACACTCCGCTCCGCACCGCGCCGCGTGAATGAATAAACGGCGCACGGCCGCCGCCGCCGCCCTGCAACATGCATCGCGTCCGAGCAGGCAAGTGCGGCGGCGGCGGCGGCGGCGACTCCTTTTCGATATGAGACATGCATGCGCGAGCGGGCGAGGCGGCGGCCGCGGCGCAGCGATGCACGCACTTATGCATCCGCACACTCACACATGATGATGTACTCGCGCAGTGAGCGCCGCTGCAGCAGCGGCAGAGGACGCGCCGACCCCCCGCGGCCTGACACCCGTCACGAAATGCTCCGAGCGGCGGCAGCGGCGGTGGCGGCAGCGGCGTGCAGCAGAGATGACGGCCAGTGCGACTCGAGGCCCGCGGACCTCGGCCGGCCGGCAGGGCAGGTGAGGCCGAGGCCGGCGAGGTGAGGCCGCAGCGCCGCCGCCTCACTAATGCATGCGGCCGGGGTATCGGCGCCTCAATAAGTGAGGCCCATCCTGGATTGGTTCATTGTCGCACGAGCCACGTGTATTATGGGGCTGTTATAAGCCGCCATGCAAAGGGGGCGAGAGACGCGGAGAAGAGGAGAAGAGAGAGAGAGAGAGAGAGAGAGAGAGAGAGAGAGAGAGAGAGAGAGAGCAGCTCCTCACGACACCATAAATACCACATTTCCCTCATGGTCAGCAAAATGCCCCAACTCCACCGCCAGCAAAAAAAAAATAATAAAAATAATAATTTATACAAAATGTGTGAAATATGTGCATGCACTGTCGGTGCGCACGGGACTAACACGTGACCAACACCCACACCAAGAGGGTTCGCAGGGGCTGCCTTAGCGTCGCCTCGGATGTGGCCCGGTGCTGCACACGGTGGCAGCGTGCGGCGTGCGGGGGGGGGGGGGGGGGCGTTGTGCACCGGGCATAGCGGCCGGGCAGCGGCGCGGAGGCAGCCAGGAGGGCGTGATTCCCAAGGAGATCGATACCGACAAAGTAAACAGACACGACAAGACAATGCGTGGAGTGGCGCCGGCCAAACAGCGGGCAGCGGAGGGGGAGCTGGTGGCAGCGCAACTCCACCCACGATGTGTCTCCTCGGCGACACACGGGGTGCGGCCGGCCGATGCAGGCCCATGTCATTCCTCTGAGAGAAGCACCGCCTCATTCCCTCTCTCTCTCTCTCTCTCTCTCTCTCTCTCTCTCTCTCTCTCTCCCTCTCTCTCTCTCTCTCTCTCTCTCTCTCTCTCTCTCTCTCTCTCTCTCTCTCTCTCTCTCTCTCTCTCTCTCTCTCTCCCTCTCCCTCTCCCTTTCTCTCTCTCTCACTCACACACATACACACACACACAGCGTGGCCAGTGGCTGTTCGTCTACAAAATTCAGCCACCGTGCACAGCACAGCAACACTCCCTTTATGCAGTGAAGGAAAAGAGAAGGGGAGAGGAGAGAGAGAGTGGCACGGCGGGCGAGATGCCATTCATGAGAAGGCGAGGGGTCATCCCATGGACGGCCATGACGTTGTGGTGGGCCCCGCGCGCCGCAACCACGAGGATATCCCGCTCGGCTCGCCGGTTTTGTCACCGAAAATATCGAGATTCTCATGTGGCGATCGTTTCCCATCAGATCGCGCATGAATCATGCACACCTCGACATTATATTGTCCCCCCCCCCCCTCCTCCTCCTCCAACCTACCCTCCTCGTTTGTCAGCGCACCCTATCGATCACGCGACAAACACACACACACACACACACACACACACACAGACACACACACACACACACACACACACACACGAGACCTCCCCTCCCCGCAGCAATATAAAAGTAACAAATTAAATTAAGGCCCTCTTCTTTGATTGATTACGAATTTAAAACGTCACGTGGAATAATGCATGGACGGAATAGAAGGAGGAGGAATTTGATTCTGTTTGCCAAGCCCCGCACACAGTACTGTACTCCGCCCACGTAGATATATATATACACCCATATAGATATACATATATATACATACGTTTGTGTGTGTGTGGTACACATATAGAAACGTAATGCAATAAAGATATAAAACAGAAAGGGCCTGCGGCAACGCGCGCACTCGGCTCCGCGGCTGCGGGGAGGCGGGGTGGCGGCGGCGGCGGCGGCGCCAAGGAAACAACAGACACGGCACGGCCACGGCGTGTTGGGTGGCTCCGAGGGTCTTGTTGCCGAGCCCCACACTCCATTGCATTTTTCGACCGCAGCGCTGCGTTCTAGTACAGTTTGAGCGCGGCACACTTTTTCGCGCCAGGGGGGCATGGCAAGGCGCCCGGCCGCCCGCGCTTCGCGGCCGCGGGGCGTCGCGCGGTGCGGGTTCAATTGTGACCGGGTGGGACATAGCGGCAAACTTTCTTACAGCCAGAGTTTCCTTTCCTGCCCGGGGACGGCCGTGCCGCGTTGGCTATGTAGAGGAACGCAATTCCTGGGCCAAAACGCATGCGAGGGGGAGCGGCAGGGACGGGAGGGGGAGGGGGGAGGGGCGAAAAGGCGTGGGAGGCCGGGGGGAAAGAATATCGTTAAAATATTTAAAATGGCTGGAAATGAAACATTGAAACTCGTATTCCAACTCGCACTGTTCTAGAACATCATTATTTCAAGCAGCTTTATTTATTTCTGTCTCTTTCGCTCCTTTTCGTTCTAGTCTTCTCCCACTGTTCTCCCCCCCCCCCCTCTCTCTCTCTCTCTCTCTCTCTCTCTCTCTCTCCTCTTTCCCTTTCGAACCGGCCTCCCCCACCTGCCCCCCGTCCGTCTCTCTCTCTCACTCTGCCGCCCGCCCGCGCGCGCTCCAACATGCATTATAAATGACAGAATATACACCCTCGTCTGAGTGTGTATATATTTTTCATGAACGCTGCAGAGTCTATTCTGTTTTATTAATAGAGCGAGACTTTTCGAAGCGGCGCGCACAGACGCTGGCCCGGCGGGGGCAGCGGGGGGCAGCGGGGGGCAGCGGGGGGCAGCGGGGGGCAGCGGGGGCCGACGCGGGGAGGAGGAGGAGGAGGAGGAGGAGGAGGAGGAGGAGGAGGAGGAGGAGGAGGAGGAGGAGGAGGAGGAGGAGGAAGGGGGCGTGGGAGGGGGAAGAGGGGGTAGCGGCGTAGTGCCGACGAATCCACTAGTGCCGGCTGCTACTGCCACCGCGCCACACGGCCATATTCCAGATTACCATGCCTACATGAAGCGACGCCGAGGGGGGTGGGGGGACGTACATAAACCACCAGGTCGCACACACACAATACCGCACCGCATCGTCCCCGCATCGTCCCCGACGCAACGTCCGTATAAATCGCATTGTAAGGGGGCGGGGGGCGTCCCGAAACCACGTGCCGCGAGTGCGGGGAGCAGAGGCAGGGGGAAGGAGGCGCCGCAAGGAGGGCGAGAAATCATTTAGAAACCGGCCCGGCGGCTGGTGTCCGCGCCTGAAGCTTGGGACGGCCCGGCGGCGGCCCGGGGACCCCCCGCAGCGCGCCGCGAGATCAAATGTTAACGCGGGGCGGCACAGCACTGTAAGGGGGCGGGGGGCAGAGATAGAGAGAAAGGGTGCGTCTGCTAGAAAGGGACACAGAGAGAGGAGGGAGAGGAGGGAGAGAGAGGAGAGGAGAGAGAGAGAGAGAGAGAGAGAGGGGGGGGGGGGGGGGCGCCGACGGACGGTCGGGGGTGATTATGAACAGCAGACGGGGAGAGGGGAGAGAATTTGTCAACAACGCACAGCGTGGCGCAGCAGTGGCGGCGCCTTGCTAGTGCCTTGCCGGGGCAGTGCCGGGGTAGTGCCGGGCGGGTGCCCCCTCCCCCCGGCACTACCCCCCGGCCCTGCCTCTCCCAGCCAGCCTGCCGCGTTGTTAACGAATTGGCACACAGCGACGACACGGCTCCGATATCGCAGAGTTAGACACGCAGCAAGCACAGCACAGAGGGAGAGACAATGTCGGACAACTTCGGCGGCCGCCGCCCCGCCGCCGCCGCCGCCGCCACCACCACCGCCACCGCCTCCGCCCCGCTACAGTTCACAGAGGATGAAACTTAAATTAGCGCCGACCGCACTATAACTTGCAGCCCGCGGTGCATCGCCAAATTGGTTCCGACGTCTGTCTGTACGCTCCGGCAGCGGCGGCGGCGGGGCCCGGCACAGCCCCCGTCCAATTGTCGATAGTTCCTCATCAGATTCCGGATGGAGATTAAAATCCGGCCGCTCCGGCCCGCGGCTCCGGCAGGCAGGCAGGCGGGCAGGCGGGCGGGCTCTGGCGGCCTGCAGCCAGCGGGGCTGCGTGGGCCGCCGGCCGGCCGGCAGGCGACAATCGCACCCAAAGGGTGGTCCGAGGTCCCGAGGTCGCGAGGCCCGCCGCGGCCGCGGGGACGGAGCCCTGGCCCGGCCCGGGCCGGCCCCGCCGCGCCACGCCACGCGCTCAATCGATGTGGCGAGGCAAAGGCGAAATGACGGTCCGACATCAATATAAATATAGTTTGAAACAGCCGGCGCCATACACACGCGGCACAACCAAAGAACACATGTTTGTGAATAATACACCGGGCGACCGGGCGCGCGCGGGGCCTGGCGGGGGAGAGAGGGGGGGGAGCAGCTGCCGCGAGCAGCGGCGGCGGTAGCAGCCACAATCAGACGGAGGGAGAGAGGGCGCAGACCACACAACACACCCAGTCAGTCAGTCAACCATGACAATCCGTTAAAAACAAATGTTTTAAATATTAAAACGCCAGATGTGTGGTCAGGGCGGCAACAATGACACCTTCTAGAGGGAGAACAAAGAAAAAACGGAAAGTCACTCCAAAGAGGCCCTCCTCGTTTTTCTGCCTATGACGAAAAAAAAGGAGGAAAGTACTAATTTAATTTTAACAAAACTGGCTTCACAAGCGATGTTAGTACATATCTAGCGAAGTCTTACACCCGTCATCACCCTCACTGTCCCAGCCAGCCAGCCAGCCAGCCTTCCTCCCTCCCTCCCTCCCTCCCTCCCTCCCTCCCTCCCTCCCTCCCTACTTCCCACCTGAGCACTCAGCGCGCACCACTGGCCGGCGCGCCGCCGAGCCAAAACGACAGGAAATGAACAACGAAAAATCAATGTGACTGACAGATTTGCACACCAAATATAAAAGGAGTTTTTTTTTCTTTAAAAAAAAAGGGATGGCGAGACAAAATGGGATTAAAAATAATAAAAACATCCCCCGGCCGGAAAATAAAGGAAAAGAATACCCCACACGGCCGCAGCTGCCGCAGCACAACGCGTCCTCGGATTGGTATTTGCGCCCGGCCTCCTGCTGATTGAATCATTGATTGATTGGGACCGTCGGCGCTTGTGTTGGTTAAATATTATTCCGTCAGGGACATATTCAGATGCTATTTTAAAAACACGCAACAAAAACCCAGAACAAAACAAAAATGGGGGAAATGCGGCTTGCTCCACCGACATAACAACGAAAAAAAAAGGGACGAAAGAAATTGAATTAAATCACGTGAGCGTGCGAATCCGGGAGTACCGCGCGCAAACCGAGCGCCGCACTCCACAGATGAGAGCACTCGGCGGTCGCCTGCAGTCGCCGGGGTAGGCCGGCCCGCACGACACGAGCGCGTCGCACGGACCGGGACTGCCTACCCGGCAGGCGTCAGCCAGGTTCAGGTACAGGAGCGGCACAGGGCAAAATAAGGGGCTTGAAGAGGATGCTTTTTTTAAAAAAAACTAGACCCTACATTCAAGATTTGAGGACAGAGTTAGTCTGGGCTTGATTTCAGGATTCCGAAAACGGGGTCACATGGCGTTTTCTGGAAAGAGAATGAGGCACCTTATCGACCGAAATTGGACGTTGATCATGACTCATTCTCGGTGAATTCGCGTTCCGACGCCGTCGGACGGGGCCGCGGGGCCGCCGCGAGAGCTCAGAGCAGCGGCGCCGCGCCGAGGCGAACCCCTGAACGAAACAATAACGCCGGCGAGTGCAACCAACACAATAGCGGCCGTATCCGGGGGCCGCGAGGGGCCGCGAGGGGCCGCAGGGGCCGCGGGCCGGCCAAACAGCCCATTACAAGTCAAAAGTCGACGCGGAAAACGTTCGGGGGCCGTAAAGGCGTGTGCGGAACGCGGTGGCAAGAGTGCGGAGGGCCGCGGAGGGCGGAGGGCGGAGGCCTGCGGAGGCTGCGGAGGCCTCGGACAGGAGCAGAGCACCGGCGGCGGCGGCGGTAGCGCACGGCACAATGTTGCTGCTCGGCACACGGCGCCGATTTTATTTGCACGGCCACCGCTGCGGCCGCGCTGCCGGCCGTTTAATGTCTCGCCTTCCAACTTTTTTCTCGCCCGCCCCCTTTCTTTGCCCCCCGCGAACGCGCGCGGCCGACGGCAGTAAAACCCGATACACGTTAGTGGCGGCGCTGCGGCCGTGCGTCGGAGCGGCGCGGGGCCCGCGGCTGTCGTCTTCATATCGGGGCCCGCGGAGCAAGCGATTCCGAACACACCGTAACCTCGGACGTCTCTCTCCCTCCCTCCCTCCCGCCCCACGAGCGCGACAGAGGCAGAGCTACAAAGGCCTTCTGGTATGCTGCGGTCCGGCCTGCCTACGCGCGGGTCCATAAACGTCCGCTGGCATCGCCGCCGCCGCTACCGGTCTCGAGAGGAGCGCGTATCCCAAAGAATGCGCGCAGCGCATATCGTCGCAGCCGTCGTCTCCGGGCGAGGGGAGAGGAGGCGGCGGGGCGGGGAAGTGGCGGCCGTGCCGAGCCGGCCGCGCAGCGGTCTTATCGCCGGGGAAGGGGGGGAGGGGAGACCCAGCCAGCCGGCCTTGCCGCGGGTAGGAGAGAGAGAGAGGAAAGGGGGGGGGGGGGGTTCCTCCACATCTAAACCGGCCAGCGGCAGACCAGCACGGCGGCGGTGGCGGCAACAGCCGCGGCTCATTCCGAAGCAGAGGCGTCGTCGCTTCCTCGCTCCATCTCTGTCGCACTCACGCGGGCGCGCGATCGTCGCCCCTCAAGGAAGCGTGCGAGAGAGACAGAGCGACAAGAAGCGGCACCACACACCCTTCGGAATCATCAGCAGCATGCATGGAGGGGGGGAGAGAGGGAGGGAGGGAGGGAGGGAGGGAGGGAGGGAGGGAGGGAGGGAGGGAGGGAGGGAGGGAGGGAGGGAGGGAGGGAGGGAGGGAGGAGTGCATGCCACATTACCGGCAGCAGCGTGCCCCCAAAATACACTAATACGCTGACCGCGGCCGGCCTGCCGCTTGACGGGCCGCACGGCACGCAGATTCGATAATTGGTCCGCGGCTCCTCTGGTTTATTATTATTATTATTATTATTATTATTATTATTATTATTATTATTATTATTATTATTATTATTATTATTATTTGGCGTGGGGTGGGGGCAAGTGCATGCGCTGCTCTGCTGCCGCTGCGGGGGCCGCTGTCACGGCCTAACAGGGCCGCATTACCGTATCAATACGTGATGGCCGCGTGGCGTGCCGGGGGAGGAGGGGCCGTGCGCCACGCGACGCCCAGCGACGCCGCCCGCATGCACCGGTATGCGGCCCAATCCGCGCCCCCTGTTTGTCACGGAGTGCCCTTGCCGACCGGCCGACCGACGGTGACGGTGACCCCAAGGTAGGTCCAGACGCCGCCGCCGCCGCCGCCGCCGCCGCCGCCGGCACCGCAGCCAGAGGCCCCCGCCACGCCGCGCCGCGCCGCGCGCGCTTCGCCCTGTAATATATTTCTTCTCCACCGCGCGGGCGAGTTCCGGCGGAAAGTTTTGCACGTTTGCTGCTTCTGGCGCTGCCGCTGGCGCTGCCGCTGGCGCACGCCTTGGCGCCGCCTCCGCTGCATGCGGGATACGTGTCCGATGACACATGACTCCGCCGCACGACGCGGCCGGCGAGCAGCGCGAGAAACGATGACGACGGTGTATGAAAAATAAACGGTACGCGGAGGAAAATCAGCGATGGCCGCAAAAACAAAGCCATAATTTTTTGATTCATGATTTTCCTTGTGATTTCGTTATTTTTGATTGAAATAAAAATTACGGTGATAAAGACATATGATGGTCTCAACGTTACCAAGTCGGCCCAGACAGCGGCGACTGCCGTGGAACTCACCTGAAAAAAATAGAAAACACGGGTCAATTAAAAATCAGAAGAAGATAAAACACACACACACGACAAAACAGGACGGGGGGAAAACACACACAGGTCGCGTGACTGCAGTGGCTGTTTTTGGAGGGATGAGGGAAGGGGGGAGGGGGTTGAAGGGGGTGAGGGATGGGAAGGGGGCTGTCCACCAAACGGAATGCCGTATGAGGCGGCCCAGAGGTGATGTGACGCCAACGTGACGCACGCGCCCGCCGTAACGGAACGTAACGGACCATACCGGACCGGACAGAACACCGGACTGTGCCGGACCGTGCCGGACCGTAACGTACCGTATCCGGACCAGATCACAGCTCAGGGTGCGGACGGGGCAGCACACCGTCGCGGGTAGAAAGTGAGAGAGAGAGAGAGAGAGAGAGAGAGAGAGAGAGAGAGAGAGAGAGAGAGAGAGAGAGAGACCCGCGCGGCGACGAGCGGGGCAAAGCGAGGGCGATGGAGCGAGACGGAGTGAGGCACGCAGAAGAAGAGGTCCGAACCTCGGCCGCCGCCGCCGCCCGCTCACCCAGAGAGGCGAGGGCCGGGCGCCGTGAGGGGTAGGCACCCGTCCGCGGCGGCGCGCTGCGGGACCGCGGACGCCGGCCTGCCTGCTGGGCGGCGGCGGCGGCGGCGGCCGTCCCCCGCGCCGCGTCCCCGCACCGCCGCCTTGTGCTATTGTTGCATTACAGGCACACTATAAAAGCCCATATACCGCGCGCGCACACACACACATGCACAAATCGAATCACGCGCGCTGCACTTTACGGCGCCATGCGTCCACAATGCGTGCGCTGTGTGCGCGCCGCCGCCGCCGGGGCTTGCAGGGGGGCCTGCTGGGGAGGCAGCGGGGAGCCGTCGGCGGGGAGCTGCGCAACGCCAAGGGGCTGTGCGGACTGCACAAACGGAACAAGCGGCGGCGCGGTGACGAAACGGCCATGAGAGAGAGAGAGACAGTGACAGAGAGAGACGGAGTGGGGAGAGGGGAGGGGGAGAAAGAGCGAGAGAGAGAGAGAGAAGAGAGAGAGAAATAAGGGATGTACAAATTCGAACAAATTCGTACGCCATTCGGCGTGTACGCGCCGCTGCGGCACACGGGGTCGGGATACATAAACCAAGAACCTCCCTGCCGCCGGCGCCGCCCCCTCACGCCCCGCCTCCCCGACCCGCTGCCCCCGCCGGTGAGGGTGGGTGTGGGTACGGCCGCGGCGGGCGGGGCGGCCGAGCCGGCCGACGAGGTGGGATGGCGTGTCAACTCCAAATCGACTTGTCGGCTTTCGAGAGCAAACGTCGGAATATCCGTCGGGGCGGCCGGCCGCGCCGCCCGGCCCGCCGATGTATTATTCCGCCATTATCAGACCGTGGGGCTGCGCCCCCCCCCCTCCCCCGCACCCCAAACGGCACAAGATAAACCTCCCCCGCCGGCGTTCTTTGATGTCGGACACGAATTAGTTGCGGACACCGACTCCGAAACCGCCACCGAGCGCGACCGATCGCCACACCAAAAAAAGAAGAAAAAAAAGCTTTCACAAGTCATTCCTTCACGACATTTTTGACGAAAGACGAGGCGCGGGCACAATACGGTAGGTGCAGCTCCGAATGCGGGGCTGTATTATTTTTTGATTATTTTTTTTTTGCTTTGAGAGGTTTCCGGAAGGCGCCCCCCCCCCCCCCCCCCCCCCCCGGCCGCGGCCCCGGCCCGGAGACGTCACACGCCACGGCCCCACACTGCCCACACCCTCGTCGCCGTCCGCCCGCCCGCCCGCCCTGTCCGGGGCCGCCGTGCCCCCGGCTGCCCGCTGCCAAACGGACTCGGCGGCTCATCAGAAATGCGCTCGGGGCTGAGATCCGTTTAAATTTTCAGCGCAGCGGCACACAATTGAACCGCCGCTATCAACCGCATATTGATGAATAAATGGTCCAATTCCAACGCCGAGGGAGGCACGGATGGGGGGGGGGGGGGGGGGGGGTGACGGCTGCCACCACCGGCACCACGGCGACGGCGACAACGGCGGGGCGGGGCGGGGCGGGGCGGGGCGGGGCGGGGCCCGGCGGGGAGTGTGGGCGCCGGGCGGCCGCGGGTGAATTCATAATCACGCCTATCCAAAGACACTTAAAAATGCAGGCGGCTCCCGAAAAGATCAGCGGTCTGGGCTCTGCCCAATCGATTACAGGGGCGGCGCGGGAGGGGCGGGAGGGGCGGGAGGGGGGCCGCGAGGGACGTCACGACCAGCGGGGAGGTCTGAGCAGGAAGCGGGGAGGATGACAAAGCAGGACACGACCGGACGCGGGGAGTGTCTCCGCCGCAGGCGCCGCCCGCCAGCCACGCCAAAGTGACGAATTTGCGGGCCTCGGCTCTCGCCGACGCCACGAAATTACTTGTCGGGTTCGCCGCGCCGGAACCTGAGGGGGCGGCGCCGCGGCCGACATGACGGACTCCTCCTCCTCCTCCGGCATGCCGGACCGAGGCGCGGCAGCAGCGGCCCGCAAGAGAGCGCGGCCGCGGAGGAGGAAATCAACAATTCAAGGGGGGAGCATCGCCCGGCGCCCCGCGTGCCCCGCGCCACCCGACACATTCTCAGAAGGGGTGAAATATTCACCCCGGTGAACTCCGCGCCGGCGAGTGCGGCGTGTGTATCCCTGCACGCCGCCGCCGGCCGAATAGAAATTCATAATTTAATGAATATATCCCGTCCGAATACGTTGTGTGCCGAGCCCCGCCGGACATGATATAGTTCTGTTTGCCGGCGGACGGCACGCACACACACACGCACACACGTGCACCGACAGCACGATTTGTCATACGATCGGCGGCGGCGACGACAACGCAGTGCACCACCTCCTCCTCCTCCTCCGCGGAACGGAGGGGCATCGCCTTGCAAATGACGGCGGGACGATGCCGCTGGATGAAAGTCGGAGCAGCGGCGGCGCGGCAACAGGCGGCGGCGGCGGCGGCGGACGAAAATGTCGTGTCGTCGGGGACGGCAGCGCTTCCGTTTCGTCGTTCGTGAACGACCCCCACGACCAGCCGCGGCAGCCGTGGCGGCAGCGGCGGTAGCGGCGGCGGTGGTGTTTCGCTATCAGTGTTTCGGGGGACACAATCGGATTCCTTTTCGCGTTATTACGCACACAATGCACTCGACACGGGATACGCCGATACGGGGGCGCGGCGCGGGCAGCACTCGGCGGCGGCGGCGGCTTCCGCGAATCAACGCCACTCTGCGCCACGACACACCGCAAAAACCGGGGGGGGGAAAGGGGCGGGGGGCAGCCGTCCGCCCGGGGGGCAAATCAAGTGCGAACTCCGGGTGTGTGTGGCGGCACCGGACACGGTGACGGGCCAGGAGAGGAGGGGTCGCACACGCGCTCCTGTACGTGCATGTATGTGAGTGTGTGTGCGGGTGTGAGTGCAGACAACACGAATAAAACAGCGCGCGCACACACACACACACACGTGGGCGGCGGCGGGGTAGCAGAGCATGGAGGACAACCGCCGCCGCTGCTGCCGCCGCCGCTGCTCTCTCGATTGGGCCGCACTTTCGTCGACACGTGTTCCCATCATGTTGTTGTTGGGACCCCGGCAGGACCCCGGCAGGACCCCGGCAGGACCCGCGCCGCGGGCACGACCCCCCGCGGACACGCCCGGCGGGCACCGCTAGAGCCACCTTAGAATGCTCCTACAGTGACCGGTACACGCGTCCGCCCCAAGTCCCACCTACGTCCCACCCGTGTCTCATCAAGTGTGGGACGTCGTAGGACGACGGCGGCAGCGCATGCCGCGGGGGCCGCGTGGCCGGGCGGACAGGCGGCCGGCCGTCAGGACCGTGAGCGGCGGCGGCGCGGC
Organism: Megalurothrips usitatus; assembly: GCA_026979955.1. NCBI lineage: Eukaryota > Metazoa > Arthropoda > Insecta > Thysanoptera > Thripidae > Megalurothrips > Megalurothrips usitatus. Next base: position 3,379,819 of record CM049599.1, on the reverse strand, counting down.
GGCGGCGCGGCGGCCCCTGTGCAACATCGCCGTCATGCACGTCCTGATCCTCGTCCTCCTCCTCCGCCCTGCCCGCTCGGACCACAGCAGCGGGTCAGCCTCGGTCAGCTCCCCCGGGCGGGGGGATCAGGAGGCTTATCGCGATATGAAGCAGGCCCTTATCCTCCTGTGCTGTGCCGCGCTGCCGACGTCCCCCACACCCTCCACCACCCTCATTCCCTCGCCGCTGCCGCCGCCGCTGACCGGACCCGACACTCCGGCAAATAACGCGCTCGAATTACTCGGCGACATCGGCCGCGTCAGCAGCCGAGCCGATACAGGAGCCGCGCCTGCAGACGGACAAACAACTCCAGCCAGGGACCCCGTCAGCGCCAACGCCCGACTCCCGCCGCCCTGCGCAGCCCGGCGGCCGGCCGGCGCGGCGGGGGGCCTTCGGGTCGTCCCCCGGGTCGCCGCGGCACGTCCCGCGCGTCCGAGTCGACGGCACGCCCGCCCCGCCCGCCGCCCCTCGCGGCCCGCGCGCGTCCGCAGTCCATCCCGTCCTTTGCCGTCCCCCTGACCGAACGCATCCCCGCCGCTCGGCCGCCCCTCCCCTCCCCCCACACTCGCCGCCGCGCGCCGCCCCGGCCGGTGATGGTGTTCCGTTGTTCGTACGATGACGAAACTGAAAACGCAACGCCGGAGCTCGCCTCTTTGAAGTAGTCCCTGAATAATTTTCAGCGATGAATAAAGCATTTGAGGGTGCATGTCTCGGGCGGGCCGCGGCAGCGGCGGCGGCGGCGGCGGTGGCGGCGGCGGCGGCGGCGGCGGCGGCGGCGGCGGTGGTGGTGGTGGCTGTGGTGGTGGGGCCGGCGGCGCCTTCCAGGACAACAGCGAGGGGAGGGGGCGGGCCGTGTGATGGAGGTCACCGCCTCCCCCACCGCGCAGCCCCGCAGCCCCGGAGCCTCAACTCCTTCTGTCGTGCGATGCTCCCTGTAATTTGCATCCCAGCTCCGCGTGCGGCTCCGCAGCTAGGCCGGCTGGACGGCGGCAGGGGCGGGCCGAGCAGGAGGGGGAGGGGGGCACGATACACCACACGCGGCGGCCGCGGGTTCGAGACGCGGCGCCGGCTGGAAGCGCGCGCCCAACGTGTGTTTGTTGTTCCCCGCGGCCCGCGGCGGATGGAAGCCCCTCCTGATTAGCCGCGCCGATGGCGCCAGCACTTCCGGTCAGAGAGAGAGAGAGAGAGAGAAACAGGGACATAGACAGAGATAGAGGTCCGAAAAGACGGTGCTAGGGATCGTTTCGCAGCCAGAGGGACAGAGGAAGAGATAGAGGTCTGAGAAGACAGTGCTCGGGACCGCTTCGCTGCCCTAGAAGGTCCAGCCATGGGGGTCCGCGGCGCGCAACACCCCGCAAGGGGGAGGGGAGGCGGTCCGCTGCTAACTCTTTCTGCCGCACTCGCGCACCGCACTGCAGCCTCCCACGGCGTGGCCTTGCGGGCGCGGTGAGCATGGGTGGGTGGGAGAGGGAGGGGGCGGTTTTTAGGCAGCGCAGCAGGGCCGGCGGCAACGCCACCCCGCCCCGCCCCCGCACCGCCCCGGCACCGCCCCGGGCCGGCCGGCCGGCTGCGGGGCGGGCGGAAACGCTTGTTGCTGGCCTGGATGGAATGGGACTGGCCCCACTGGCCCCGGCCCGGCCCGGCCCGGCCCATGACGGCCAGGCGCGTGCCTTCACACTTCACACCAGCAGCGGCAGGCCGGGAAGGAAGAGGAGGAGAAGAGGGGCGACGACGACGCACGACGGCGTCCTCCGCCCGCCGTGGGGGTCCCCCGCCGCCGCCGCCGCCGCCGCCGCCGCCGAGCCGAACAGCGTCGCGGTGGAGGGGGCCGTACGTCCCGGCACGGCCCCAAGGCCGCACCAGCACCGCAGCACCGCCTCGCACTGTGTCGCCGGCGGGGATGGCCCACTACAGAGACTCTGAGTGCCTCTAGAACGGAGCCCAACCCGAAACCCCCTTCCAGGCGGCTCAAATTCGAACAGATGTTTATCGCGAGACCAACGCTTATTTTACTACTCTTCCCGAGCTCACAACGAACATCTTTTTCGACATGTTGCGGTTCCTCAGAAAACTTTTGGGCTCGTCAACCAAAATTAAGTACAGTAGCGACCACTAATAATTTTCCTAGAGGCTAGACACGGCGACAGCAGCGCACTGCGGGACGGGCCCCCCGGCTGCGGGAGAGGCGGCCAGCCAGACAGGCAGGCAGCCAGCAGGCAGGCAGGCAGCCAGCGCCTCCCAAGCATACAGCAGAGGCGGGGATGAGATGGGCTATTAATTAACGCCTCTCCATGGAGAGCCCCCAGGCACGGCGCCGCCGCCGCCCCGCACCGCACCGCAGCACAGTGCCGCGCTGCCACCGCCACGCCCAGTCCTGGAGGAAAACAAGCACCTATCGCGCCGCTAAATATTATGATTGCACTCCGAGGTAGGCAATGTGCAGGACAGGCGGCGGGCGGCGGGGCGGGAGCCGTCATTACAGAGAGCATGCAGGCCGCGGCCAAGTGGCGGCCTCAGTGGGCAGCGCGGCCACCGCCCCGCCGGTCCAGACCCTCCATAAACACTACCCCGGCGCGCCACGCGGCCCCCGCGGCCCCCGCGGCCCCCGCGGCCCCCGCGGCGCACCGCACGGAGCTGCCGCCGCGTAGGCCGGTGGCACAGGATAGGCGTTACGAGTCCACGAGCCCCGCTCCCTCCCCGCCGCTGCCGTCACTCTTTATGGACATAATTTAGACCGCAAATGATTTTCGCTATCAAAACTGCGGGGGACACGGCTCTAAAATCGCGGCACGGCGCGAGAGGGAGGAGGGTCGCTTCCATGCGAGTGAGGACCCGGGGCGCACAAAGTGGGGTCCCCGTCGGCCCACGCCTCCGACCCCCGCCGCCGGACCCCGCGCAGGCTCGGTAAATAATTTAGGGACGGCCCCGGATGACCCGCGGCGAGGCTGACCCCCCCGCGCGCGGCCCAGTCCGACTGCTACCGTGTACCGTGCCGGTATTTCACCCGACCGAGAGGCGTGGCAGCGCGTGGCGGCGCGTGGCGGCGTGTGGCGCCCGGCCAGAGACGGCCGGGGCGGGGCGCGCGGCGCGCGGCGCAGAGGTGGGGGCCGCGGCGCAGCCCGGCAGGGCCCGCAGACACGCGAGGGGGATATTTTACAGCAAGTCCATTTCAAAACTAATTTTCCATTCCCCGTTTATTGTACACAATGGCTATTTCCATACAATGGGTGCGGACAGGGACATGCCGGTAGCCGCGGTGCCGGGCGGCGGCGGCGGCGGCCGGGTGCCGGGGGCCTCCCCTCCCCCCCCCCCTCACCCCAGCCACTCCGCACCGCCCCCCTCCCCCCTCCCTCTTTGGCAGCGCCCTCCATCTCCTCCCGTCCGTCCGGGTATGAACGCTTAGGACTCGGCGTGACGAACTGTGAACCGTCTGCTCGTGCATTTCGCCTTGGCGGCGGCGGTGTCGGGCACGAGGGCGGCCTGACGGCCTCCGCCCCCCACTGAGTCACCCCCCCCCCCCCCCCCCGCCCCGGCGGACAGCCGTACATGTAGTGCATTTAGTTTCTGCCGACGAGGCGAAAAACAAACCCCGCGACGCGGCGACGCCTCTCTGACGTGCTCCAACAAACAACAATAACGTGCGGAGAGATTCGAGAGAAAAAAAGGGCGTGCGCCACAAAATAAAAAAAAAACAGCAAAGATAGTTGAAGATGTGTGTGTGTGTGTGAGTGTGTGCGTGTGTGGGCGGCGGCGCCGCCACATGACGCCGCCGACAGCCTACTTCTGGAATAATATCGGGGCCACCCGACACCGCGGAGTCCGCGGGGCGCCGCCGGACACCGACGCCGCGAGACTCCGCAAGATCCGCACCAAAGCAACCCCTCCGCGGCGAGAGAGAGAGAGAGAGAGAGAGAGAGAGAGAGAGAGAGAGACAGAGATAGCGAGAGAAAGAGACAGGGGGTGAGAGAGAGAGAGATAGAGAGACGGGATGATGATAACGACTACGACGGACTGCCGCCACACGAGTCTGCGGTGTAACGTTGACGGCGGTCCACCGAGCTGACGGTGGCATAGTGGACAGGGTGCTGCTGCTGCTGCTGCTGCTGCGGGGGCGCCGCCGCCCGCGCACATGTACTGCACCACGCTTTACGGAGCACCCTGTCTCCCCCTCCCCTCCCCGCGCGCTGTGTATGTTTGTAAATGCGCGCCTCTATGTGTGTGTGTGTGTGTGTGTGTGTGTGTGTGTGTGTCTTATCAGACAGCCATCCACCTCGGCGCCGTGGGAAACATAGGAGAGCGGGAGGCCTCGCCCACCACCACCAAGCCACTATCCCGCTCCCTCTGCGCAGCCACCCTTTCCCGTCTGCCGCCGCCGCCGCCGCACCGCCGCCCCCGACACCATCACACCGCGTTTCCAACGACTTTCAGAGATGGGCAGCGCGGGAGGCGAGGCGGTGATGGTGGTGGGGGTGGAGGAGGGGGCGGGGGCGGGCGGCGCGTCACCATGAACCGAGCTAATTCCTACGCAAGACATAACGAGGCAACTTGGCACTGCCGCCGCCGCCGCCGCCCCCATCGAGTACTATATACTATACGCTTCGGGCACCGATCGATTCCATTCATAACCGCCTCCCGCTCGCCGCTGCCGCCGCCGCCGCCGCCGCCGCGCCGCCGCCGCCGCCGCCGCCGCCGGTTCGAACGCCCGCGTCGAAATGTCCCCGGGAACGACTGTCTGGAACGGCCCTGGAGCGGCTGGAGCGGCGGCGGCAGCGCAGCGATCGCAGCGAAAACTATTTACATTGGGTCCGCGAGCGCGCGGCCTGCGCGGCGGCGCACAGCGTACGGCACTAACCATAAAGATAATAACAACACTCAACAATAATACTAAAAATAATAATAAAGGTGGAACTAACTAAAATGATAACGATATTAATGGCGGCCATGATCGCACAGTATCTAGAACAAAAACAATAACACTAACAATAACAGTAAAGCGGCGAGCGAGCGCAGAGCGAGAGAGAGGGAAGGAGAGAGAGAGAGAGAGAGACTCGGTCCGCAAGAAAAACACAGAAGCGGGAACGGGGAGAGGAAGAGGAAGAAGAAATAACAGAGGGAGAGAGGAAGGAAATGGGAGGGGCGAAGGGGCGGGGAGGGGGAGGGGAGGGGGGTATAACAACGCCTCGGAAGGGATAGAGATGGAGGAATGGGATGGGGGGAGGGGGGGGGGTGGCACAGGATTGAAGCGAGATGAGAAATAATGGCCTGAACAATGTATGACACACGGCAGCGGGCGCATCGGGCACACAGTGACGGGCAGGGCGGGGCGGGGCGGGGCGGGGCGGGGCCTTACCGACTTGTACATGAAAATTACTGCGATCGCCACGACGACGGCAGGGGAGGGGGAGGAAGAGGGGAAATGGAAGAGAGACGGATAGGAGAGGAACAGGAAGAGAGGGAATAGGAAGAGCAGAGGAGAGGAAGACCAGAGAAGAGCTCGGGCGGAGCGGCGGCGGCAGCGCCGATGCCATTCGGTGCAGTTCGCTAATGGCGGCTCCATCGATCACATGAGTTATATGCACGGCGCTCCGTCCGGCGGCGCCGCCGCCGCAGAAATGTCCAAGTAAGGCGAGTCGGCGGCGTCCTCGCGGCGGGCGGGGGGCCGCCGGGGGACACGCCGCCGACGACGACGAGGGCGCCGACGGCAGCGACGGGGAGCTGCTCGCCGAAGGCAGCGCGCCGGGCGCGGCGGTGCCGCGGGCTGCCTAACCGCGCTCCGCCGGGCGGACTGCACCACACACACACACACACGTCTGCATACACGAGGGGCAGTTACGCCAGCAGGGCGCTGCCTCGGCGCCGTCGTGGTCCCCTCTTCCTCCTCCTCCCACTCTCCGCGACGGCGACGTGTCTTTGACGGCGACCTGGCCTCGCGTGATCGACACATATTACGCGTAGTTACGGCTCTGTCGCTCTATCTCTCTCCGCGGCGAGTGCCAACCACTGCGAAAATACGCCCGCCGCCGTGTCGGCCAGTGCCGGCCGCGCGGCCCGCAGGGAGCGGCTTATGAAGAGAAATTACTCCGACTCCCCCGCCTCCTCGCCGCCGTTGTCCCGCCGTCTGACTGTCGGGGAGGACAGGCCGCCGCCGCCGCCACCAGCGGCTGCACGGACGCCCCGATACTGCAGGTGTGCATGGAGTTAGTCGGGGGGGTTATATGCCGTGCGTGCAGCGGTGCCGCGCTGCGGCGGGCTCAGCGCACATACAGGTGCGCTATCTTAACACCTCCGGCCTGCCGGCCCACCGGCCGCCGGGCAAACACGGCCGCGGCGCGGCGGCCCGCGCGGCCAACAATAAAATAAAATAGTGGAGAGGCGATGGTGGTGGTGGTGGGCCGAGGCCGGGCCGGGCGGCCGGGCCTCAGGCTGAATGCAGCTGTCAACGGGCGGCCACCAGCTCGGCTCCACACGGCGCTGCGGACGGCGCCGTATGCAGTGAGCTCGGTGGGACGGACGCACGCACGCTGCACCCGCACGGCATATACATATATAGCAGCAAAAGCGCCCGGCGGCGGCGGCGGCAGCGGCCCGCTTAAGAGTAAACAATTAAATAATCCCACTGACACGAATAATCCCCAGTGGAATCGTGGGGCAGAGGGGGGGGGGGGGGGGGTGATAGAGGGGAATCCGCAGTGCGAGCACTTTCCCGTGCAAACACACACACACACACACACACACACACACAGTGGCAGTAGTGCCCATCCGAGCTCCAAAAACCCAGAGTGTCGACTTGCGGGAAGGTCCGCCGAAGAGGGAAGGGGGGGAGGGGGCGTTCATCTCGAGAGACAGACAGAGACAGGCCGAGAGAGCCTCGGTGATGAGACGGAGACACAATGCAACACGCGACCGCGCCGCCACTCTCGCAATATTAATGTGCAGATCGAATAATTTTATCGATTTTCCCTGCCATCATTACTATCCCCCCCCCCCCACACACACTCCTCCTATTTTTATTTTCCTCGGGTCGTTCGCTGCCGACCGGGGCCGGGGCTCCCTGTATCATTCATGTCACTACATATTGATGGAATACACACCTGTGTTTGACCGCGAGCAGGTGTTCCCATCCGCGAATCTCCCCCGCGAAGGGGAGAAGGGAGGGGGGGGGGTGAGGCCACAGAGAGGAGAGAGAGAGAGAGAGAGAGAGAGAGAGAGAGAGAGAGAGAGGGAGGGAGAGGGACGGAGGGGGGAGGGGCTGGGGAGGGTTGTAACAGCAAGGAACCAGGGGCGTATACAAGGAAACGGGCTCCCGCGCATGGAAATAATATGTACCCAGGCGAGGCGCGCGCGTCAACGCGTTCCGAAACCGGCAGCGGGGGGGCGGACCTGCTCCGTCAATAAACAGATCCCGCCAATGTAAATACGTGCAACGGTGAAAAAAAAGTATCCCTTTCCGCACAAAACGTTTTTCGGATTCTGCACTGACAAAATGGAGAGACGGATTAGTATGACGACACACACACACACACACTCGTTGTACACGTCTGTGCCTATAACACAACACTGCTGGTGCAGTCCGCGTACTATACGCCACCAGCTGAGATAAGAAGTGTAGTTGTTCGGCTCAACGTTATATTACAACGTCAATCATTCCCTCGGAAAGAGAAAAAAAAGGCCGCACAATGTACACACACACACACTCACACATGCTGGCAACACGAATTGAGACATGTTGAGCGCGCGGAGCGGCGGCGCGTTACAAGAAACTACAGACTCGTTAAATTTGAATGGAAATTGTATTTGCACACACACACACGAGCACACATATCGTTATCTCACGGGCCATTCAGGAGGAGACGTGGAGTGTTCCGTTCCGTGTTCCGAACTAGCGATGCAGCAAAAGAAGGATTTGTTTAATTTATTCAGGAAAAGTTCGAAATCGCGGCGCGAATGGGTCAGTGTCGAGGAGCAAGAGAGAGAGAGAGGGGGGGGGGGGGGGAGGGAGGAGGGAGAGGCGATTTCTGGGCCAACCCGATTGAGAACCCTGACGGTACGGAGTCGCGAAAAGGCCGTCGGCATATAGTCGGCAAAGTTTTAACTTTGTCTCTCGGCAGCCCCCCCCCCCCCTTCGCAGAGCCGGCCAGGCGGCGGCCCTCCGCACACGGCAGCCGTGCTTGATAAGAGTGAAGCGACTTGTCTCTCATCGCAACAGAACGGCGCGCGCACAGTTGCGGCGTGACACACACACACACCACTTAATTTACGTAAGGTGTATAATTATTCACGACACACAGCCTAAACGTTTCGTAACGAGCAGGGCTTTCGGCACCCCCCCCCCCTCCCCTTTCCCTTGCCCCGCCTCGCTATGCTCTGCTCTGCTCTGCTCACTCCGCTCGCCCCCAGATATGGCGGCGCGATTCGCCACTTGGCGACCGAAAGTCTGTCGTCGCGCTCCTCTCTGCGAGGTCGGGCCGGGGGCCGCCGGTGCACACTCACACGGGAGTACGAGCACACCCGGAAGAGCGCGCGGCTGCATAGTTTTTCGGCCGCCACGAGGGAGCGGACGCCGAGCCCCCCTGCCCCACGCGGGGCCCGCCCGCCCTCCCTCCCTACGCTCCGCTCCCGGCGCGGCTCGATGACCTTGGAGTGTTGAGGCGCGCGGGGGCGCGGCCGGGGGGTCAGGCTCCGCCAGTCCCGTCCCTTCCCTTCCGGGGGCCGCGCCAGAGGGGCTGCGTCGCGGGGGGGTGTGCCGCCGGGACCACACTAGCGCGCGGGGGCGGGGTCATCTGGCCCCGGCTGCTCCCGGCTGCTCCCGGCTCCCTGCTCGGCGGCACCCCGGCAGCGCGCCGTCCGGGCGGCTACCGTAACGCGGAGGGCGGCGCCGGCCGGGCCCCGAGGCCGTGCCGCGCCGCGCCGCGTCGGTGTATTTGCATTGCAGATGCCACGCCGGACGCCGCCGGACGCCCGGACGGCCAGCCTTTCCACTACTTTGTCATCGATTTCGACATTCCTTTGACAGCCGGTCGAATAAGTGACCCCTGACATGACGCGACGCGCGGCTCGGACACCACGAAAGTGGAAGCAGCGACGGAAGGGAATTACGCACGGCGGCGCGGCGCGGCGCGGGGCGGGGAGGGCCGAGTCCACGTGTGCGCGCGCGGCGGGCCAGCCGGCCCACCGGGCACAGATAAGGGCGGCGCGAGATACAGTCCTACACATGTACGCGAGCACGTGGGAGAGCGGGCGGGGGGTGCAGGGCCGGCCGCGCCTGGCGTGTGAGCCGGGCTGGGCGGCAGCTGGAGGCAGCCATCGCTCGCAGTCGTATTTATAGCGCCTCTGCTTGTTTATCTGACGCGGGATGTTTAGAGTCAGCCTTCAATCATAACAAGCGAGAGCCGAGCCCCGGCCGTGGGCCCGGCCGGCACGTCCTGGCGGCGCGGGGAGGCCGGGGGGGCCCTCCCCCGGCCGACGCCGTCTGGCGTCTCAACGAGGAGCGCCGCGCCGCCGCCCGCCCCTCCCACCCCTCCCGCCCCTCCCGCCCCTCCCGCCCCTCCCGCCCCTCCCACCCCCGGCCCGCGACAAGCGGGGAAAACAGTACAGAGAAGCGCTTGGACTCACCCTCTCCTCCTCGCGGATCATCTCTGCGATGCCGGGCTTGATCTCCAGGTCGTCCGACAACGAGGGCGGCGGCGGCATGGCGAGCGACAGGTCGGCGGCGGCGGGCATGCTCTGCAGCTGGGGGGCGGCGGCGGGCAGGGGCGCGGGCGGCGGCGGCGGGGCGGGCGGCCCCAGCGCGCCCTCCAGGGGCTCCACCAGCCCGCCCACGCCGGCCAGACCGCCGGACGGGGTGCTGGGGGCGCCGGGGCCGAGGCCGGGGCCGAGGCCGGGGCCGAGGTGGCCGAGGCTGTTGTGGATGGGGCTGCCGGTGCCGTTGTTGAGCAGGACGCTGTTGGCCGACTCGGGCGACGAGGCGCTGTGTATGGGGCTGTGGTCGGCCGACGTGCGCCGCCTCTTCTTGTAGCGGTTCACCGGCAGCGGCGAGGACAGCGGCAGCTGCAGGGGCAGCGGCAGCGGCAGGGGCAGCGGCAGGCTGAGGGGGCTGCTGGGCGGCCGGCTAGAGGACTCCCGCTCCCTGGACGGGTCCCTACTCCCGTCGCGCGCGCCGCCCGCGTCCCTCGGGGAGCTGCGGCTCAGCAGTTCCCGGGTGACCAGGTCGCGGTCCCGGTCGCGGTCTCGATCCCGGTCGCGGTCGCGCTCCCGCCCGGAGTCCCGGACGGCGTCGCGAGCCGCGTCCCGGACAGAGTCCCGCCCTTCTCGGACCGCGTCCCGCGCCGCGTCCCGGTCCCGGGGACTGTCGCGAGGGTCGCGCAGCGGCGACTCCTTCTCCGCCGAGTCCCTGAGGGCGTCGCGGGGCTCGCGGCCGGCGCCGGAGTCCCTGACCGGCTCCCTGACCGCGCGGCCCTCGCCCACGCCGTCCTCCCCCGTCACGTCGGCCAGCCCGCGGATCTTGAGGGACTCCGCCACTTGCAGCAGCGGCCCGATCTGCTCTTGAGACACGTTGATCTCGCCCTTGTACATGAACTCGACGACCGCCTTGAGCTCCGGCCAGCGGATGTCCTTGAGGATGACGATGGGGTGCTTGCAGGGGTTCTCGAAGAACAGCGTCTGGAAGTAGGGGCTGCACGCCGACAGCACCATCTTGTGGGCCTTGACGGAGTGGCCCTCGCAGGCGAGGGTGACGTCCACGAACGACTCATTCTGCAGCAGCTGGTCGAACACGTGCGTCAGGTTGCTTTGGTAGTTGTTCCAGCGGAGACAGAACTGCTGCGGCGAGGCCAGGCCGTGCTGCATGGTCATGCCTTAGCCCTGGGCGCCCTAGGCCCGCCGGCGTCTCCAGGTCATCTGCAACCAACAAGGCCCCGTCTTGAGGACACCCGGACACCACACCACACCACACCGCGCCGCCGCACCGCACCACGCCACAGAGCACACACTGAGCCGCGCCGCACTGCACCGCACACACGCCGCGAGCCGCACGCGCACGACACGGACCGCGCACGCCGCGGCACTGCGCGTCACGCCGCGACACTACGAGACTCGACTCGACTTCGGCACGCAGGCCTGGCAACGCCTGGCAACGCCCGGCCGTACACACACGTCCGCGCGCCTCCGGACCTGGCACCGCTGTGAGCGCGGGCCGGGCCGCTCCACTGCACGGCACCGCGGCCCGCCGCCCCCCGCCCCCCGCCCCGCCGCCGCGCCGCGACGCGCCCGGCCCGGCTCCACTCTGTGTACATTACCCCCACCACGCCACGCGGGACGGCGCTCCCCCCCCCCCCCCCCCCCCGCCGCGCCACGCCCCCCGCCGCGACGGACGGCGAGGAACAAGCGCCACTCGCCCCTACTCGCCCTAGGGGCCCAGCCCGGGCCGGCCCGAAGGGGACAACGCTTCGAAAAAAAAAATCAGAGTACTGTACGGTGGTGAGAAGGACAGTAATACGGAAACTCAAAATTCATCATGTCAAAAAAATGTCAAAAATCATACGCTTAGATTGGAAAAATTAATCAAGGCATCTTACGGTAAACGATGAACCTTAAGAATCGTAAGTTTTTTCCTAGTGGGAAATTTAAACAGCAAAAATGGCCTTCGTTTTGAAACAGTGTACATCGAGAAGGGTCAGTGATGGGCTGGGAGGGGGGGGGGGGCAAGGCCGGCGAGACCGACGCCAGGACCCCGTCGAAGTGCGGCCCCGCGCGAGCAGCCCGCGTCGGGGCCGAGCCGTCGACGGCGACGTCGACCCCCAGGAGCCCCCGAGCGAGCCGGCAGCAGGCGGCGCGGCGGCCCCAGCTGGAAGACACCATCATTTATTTATATAAAATGTACAGTACATGTAATATGGTGGTGTGAAATGAGAGGCTGGCCATACATAATGCATGTCAGGATGGCCCAGCCGCCCTGCCCTGCCCTCCCGTCCGCCCTACCCTACCCTTCTCCCCTTCCCTATTGATTTATTGATGATGTCCCTCGTCCTCTCTCTCTCTCTCTCCCTCCCCATCTCTCTCTCTTTCTCACACACACACACATGACGTACCCACTCACTCACACACGCGCGCGCGCGCGTCTGCCGGATATTTCACAGACATACATAGGCAAATGAGAGCGCGCGAGGCGCCAAGACGACGTCCACGACGGGCGACGCGGCCGGCGTTTCGGGGGCGGCCAGGTGTCGATGGCCGTCGGAGAGGAGACCAGCGCGGCCCGCACCGCGCCCCGCCCTGCCGTGCCCCGTGCGGTGCCCCGTGCCGTGCCGTGCCCTCCCCCGGGAGCGTCTCGGGGCACTCGAGTCCCGATATCAAATATCGAACACGGCCACTGAATAACTGATGGCGGCGCGCGGCGGAGCTGCCGCGCCTGTATTATTAATAATATACTACTCCTACTACAGCGGGCCGCGGCGGGCCGCAGGCTCCGAAGGTGTACTCGTTATTATTAATAATACTCCCCACACGCACTGACAGGTGCCGAGTACACTGCTGCGAGACGGCGCCACGTCACATACAAGGCGATCGACACGGCTCTAACACGTGTCAGCGATGAGGGCAGGAAAAATAAAGCCGTCGCTGCACCGCCTGTGTGTGTGTGAGAGAGAGAGAGAGAGAGAGAGAGAGAGAGGGGGGGGGGGAGGGAGGCAGGAGGGAGAGAAGAAAAGGCGCATTCAGGCCGCCGGAAGGAAGTGGGACCAGGGAGACAGGGACAAGAGGACAGAGGAGAGAGCGAGAAAGAGAGAAAGAGAGGGGGGAGGGGGGCGAAGGAGTGAAAAGCGAGGAAGAGAGAAAGACGAAAATACACATATGCACAAATCGAAATATTGAAAGGGGCGCACGGAGGGAGACGGAGAATAAGTAAAGGGAGTGGGGGGGGGGGGGGGGGTGAGAAGCTCGGCCAGTAGAGGGTCCCCCCCGCGACGACGAATACAGTTTCTAATAATACACTGCAGAAGGGATACATAAACATGGCAGCTCACACCGTGTGTGTGTGTGTGTGTATGTGGGTGGGGGAGGTGTCCAGGTGACCGGATCACGTGGCATCGCACAGGCCCGTCACACGAGTGACAGCAGCCAGTCAGCGGGGAGACAGGACAGAGAGCGCACTAGCACAGGACACACTGCCCGCCCCCCCCCCCCCCTCCCTCCCTCCTCTCTCTCTTCCGTTCCCTTCCGCCGCCGCGCAGCGCCAAATTGTGGCAGAATCAACAGACTTGGGCTTTATTGCCCTAATTATGTCGTATTAGAATGCAAACGTCCACGCTCTCTTCATGTTGGCATGACGTTTGATACGCCGGGCTGCGCCGGGCCCCGCGCTGCGCCGCCAGCCCGGGCTTGCCGCGCGGACAGCCGCCGCCGCCGCGCCCGCCAGCCCGAGCAGCCAGCCAGCCAGCCAGCCGGACCGGCCGGCCGCATCCAATTGATGCCGCTCTGCCCGTAATAATGCCCCGGCCGCAAATCAATTGTTTGTTGTTATCGTTTACAAAACGAGATTCGCGCGCGCAAAGAGAGGGAGAGAGAGAGAGAGAGACGACTAAAACTGTTAACTGCAATTTCCCCATAACACATGATATGACTGCGGGAATACGCACATACATAACACAACGTCCTCGTGTTGGACCGCAGGCAGGCGACAGTTCGCAAACGGCGACTGGCCGATTTAAATCTAAACATTTATTTTTTTTAATGGTTTGAAAACTATTATAGTATTCCACCGAGCCTAGCGAAAACCTATAGCGATTATATACGTGTGTAGCCGCCGGGGGGTGCCACCACGCCTGCCATGCCATGATCTGGGACGGGGGGAGGGGGAGAGGGAGCGAGAGAGAGAGAGAGAGAGAGAGAGGGTGGCAACAGAGAGGGTTGGAGTGAGAGGGGGTTTAATCACAGCGACATTTGATACCTTTCATCCCGCTGGCGCGGAACAGCGCAAAACCGGGCGACAGTGATAAATTATAAGACCGCACTAATGAGTTCAATATGGATCACTCCGACACCGCCAAAAGAGAGAGAGAGAGAGAGACAGAGAGAGAGAGACAGAGACAGAGAGAGACAGAGGGAGACAGAGAGCGGGACAGAGAGAGAGAGAGAGAGAGAGAGAGAGAGGCGCCCCGCCGGAGCCACCGGAGCCGGACAGCGAGCCGTCGGCGCCGAGGCACCTGCAGAGCGATCCCGATAACGTTGTCGCGTCAACTCGGACCTCTCGCTCGCTCTCCCTGCGCCGGACCGGGGTCCCCTTGCGAGTGCGACGGAGACGGCAGTGTTCCGAATGGGTCGCCTCTTCTCCGCCGCGCCCACGCCGCCCGCCGGCTAGGCAGCCCCCGGCCTCCCAGCACACGCGCGTCGTGCGGGCCGGCCTACCCCGCCATCCGCAGGCGCTGGACGGAGCGGGATCAAAGTACAGCATAAACAGCACCCCCCAAAAGAAAGAGTTTTAAGTGGTCTGCGAATAACGTCGGGGTACTCTGAGACTATTGGCAGCAGCCACGGCCGCGCTGCTGCTGTGCCGAGCAGCGTCTGCCGGGGGGCGGCGGGGGAGCGGCGGCGGCGCCAGCAGCAGCCGTTTGGCTTGTTCAAATTGTTCGGCAGAGTAAAACGCATGAGGCGTCGTGCTATTTTAAAGCCGTCCCATCACAGCCTAGGAACGGAACAGAACTGCAAGTTTACATTGTATCCTCCGCTTTCAAAACAGCAGCGGCGGACCGCGCGCGCGGACTCGGGGCTGAGCGAAGCTCGGCAGAGAAGCTCGGCAGAGAAGCTCGGCAGCGAAGCAGCCTCCCCCCCCCCCTCCCCTCCATTTCTCATTGCCAAAGCCTATACTCCCCCTCCCCCTTTTCCCCTCCTGCAGGAGAGGTGGACTAACGATGGCTGTCCGCGGGGGAAGGGTAGGGTGAGAGAGAGAGAGAGAGAGAGAGAGAGAGAGAGAGAGAGAGAGAGAGAGAGAGAGAGAGGAGCGGCAATACCGCGTAAAACCCCACCGCAGCAACGGCAGTAGTTTCGGAACAAACTTCGGGTCAACTAAAATAATAATTTCCAAACTTTAGAAACATATACCAGCACCTTTAACCTCGACGCCCGTACGCCGCCGCCGCCGCCGCCGCTGCGCGCCCAATGCTAATGGACCTCGATCGGCGTCTCGGGTCGGGAGCGGCCGGGGACACCCGGAGGAAACCGCGGGGGATGTGGGGACACCCGGAGGGGACACCCGGAGGGGACACCCGGAGGGGACACCCGGAGGGGCAGGAGGGCCTGCGCCCCGGTTGCCTACCCGGGAGCTGCCAGGAGCCGTGACTTCCCGCGCCGGCTGCCTGGGGCTGCACAGGCTAACCCGGACATGCGGCGCCGGGATAAATACGAAAGTTGCACGGCCATTTTGAGACACCTGGCAAAACAGTTAATCCAACTGCAGCGTGTGTGTGTGTGTGTGTGTGTGTGTGTGTGCCGCGTGCGTGGGGCACACAGGTGTACCAGTAGCCGCGGTGTGCCAGTGCGGTGTACACCCAGGCATGGGCGGCGACGGCTCATTCCTGTACACACTGCCAGTCATTGTTCGCGGCCAGGGGCGGCCAGGGGCGGCCGGGAGGCGGAGGCCGGGGGGCCGCGCGGGCCTCGGGGAAAGACAAATACACTAAACGGACACCACACATCGGCGACGCGGCGGCGGCAGGCGTTGCGGTAGGCCGGCAGCGTCGCGATGCACTCGGCCAACACATTCCGGGCCGCGCCGCGCCACGTCTCAAGGCGCGGGGGGCCCCCGGCCGAAGCGTCGTCCCTCCTGACCTGCGCAAGCAACGCCTCTGCGATCCTGCCTCAGCCCCACCCCGCCGCCGCCGCTGCTGCTGCCGGCGGGTCCGCCTCCAGCGACTCCAGCCAGCCTCCAGCCAGACTCCGCAGGCTCCAGCACCGCGCGCACTCTGACGGCCCGATAAGACTGTTATACTGCGCCTCGAACGTGCATCCCCCGCCCCGGCGACGCCCGCTACCGCTGACGCATCGCGGCACCACACCCACACGCACTACGCAGAGAGCGAGAGAGAGAGAGAGAGGATGAGATGACAGCCTCTCTATATCAGTTTCTCTCTCTCTACCAGTATCTCGCTCTCTCTCAGTCCCCGCACTCGGGTAGGCTACGCACGGCCGGGTATATTTACCGAGGCGTCACAGTCAGCACCGACAGGGCGCCCCCACGACGCACCGAAGGCCGGAGGGGTAGAGTAGCATAGCGTGCGTCACACCTGCGAGGCCGTGGAGTGGGCGTGGGGCGGACCGGAGAGCGGAGCGGAGACGGGAGACGCCGACGGGGGTTCGACTCCCGCCCCCGTCGCAAAGCGGGGGAATACAAGGGGGTCGCGCGGGGGCCAGCGCGGCACTAAATAGGTCGGCTCGCCCGGCCGTCCGGCTGGTCGCGGCCGCCCCGCTCGCCGCAGAGGCCCCCGCCGGCCCCCGCCGACCCCCGCAGCGTCCGCACCCCGGCCTCCGGGCCTCCCCCATGCAGGGCGGCGGCGGCGGCGGCGGCGGCGGTCGGGTCCAGGCCGCACCGCCGCCGCAGAGCCATGGTTTTTGTAACCGCACTCGGTTCCGGGCCAGAAAGTGAATTGGCCCGGCCACACACCGCAGCAGGCGGGCGGGCGGGCGCCACGGTCCGGCCGCGGCCGAGGCACCATCACCAGTGCCATTTGCGGGCCGCGGGCCCGACTGTACTGTGCGCCCGAATGCCCCAACGCTGCCTGAGGTTCCTAGTCCCGAAAATTTCCTCCGAAAATTTTCGGAAAAAAATCCAAAATATTTCAGAAAAATTTCCAAATTAACGAAACATTTCTTAGAAAAATTCCAGGATCAGAAACCCTGAGACTGCCCCCACCGCGTGCGCCGCCAAGACGTCGCGCTCGTTCGTTCTGCATTTTCGCGCATCGCCCCGCCTCTAGAAGATCCTCCAGGCCGCGCCTGCGGCTGACCTCCGCATCGGAAAGAAACCTTTCACTACCGCCGGAAAATGTCACCGGACGGCGGCCGTGGTGGCCGGGCCGCGCGGGAGGAGTGTAGCGGCGTGGGGGCGGGGGCAGGAGGGTCCCCGCCGGGCCCCGCCGGGCCCCGCTGCTGTTTCGCCACCTGTCAGCACGCGGGGCCCCGGGGCAGCCCCGGGCCCGCCGGGCAGCCACACCCCGGGCCACACCGCCGGGCCGCCGCCGGCGCGCAGCACAATGGTCCTGCAATAGTTTTGCGGCGCTGTGCAGCGGTCGGTCGGTAGGCCGGGCGGCCGGGCCGGGCCGCTGCAGGGCGGTGCATCGCCGGCCTGACATGTGGAGCATCCGCCGCGCCCCGCCCCGCCGCACCGCGCACCGCGCCACGCCGCGCCACGCCATGCACGTCCCGTACGTCCCGTCCCAGCGATGCCATCACGGCCGTCATAATCATGTTTGGTGAGCGCAGCCTGGGCGGCGCGGGGGCGGCGCGGGGGCGGCCGGGGGCGGCCGTGGGCGGCGCGGGGACGGCGCGGGGGCTGCGCAGCGGCGGGGGGCGGGCGGGTGAAGGGGCGAGCATTGATTTACGTGCGCACTATTTCCCCTATAGTGCGCATTAAAGCCACGTTCCACTATCCACCATGCAAATGTCCAGCAGCAGCGGCGGCGGCGGCAGCAACTATCCCCTCGCACGGCCGCACGGCACGGTCTAGTGTGCGCCCACACACCCACACACTGCCCACCCGCACTCACACACACACAGTCGCACTCACACATCCACAAATCACGCGACTTATTTACAGCGTCCGAAAGGCGGCGCGCGCGCGGCAAAAAAGGGGGTGTGTCCCACGTCCACGTGCTGTTGGGGTTGGAGTCGGGCGGCGGCGGCAGCGGGGTCCGAGCCGCAGCGGCGCTCCTTCTAGCCTCCATCATAACGGCATCGTCCCAACCCCGTGGAACGACGGGGCAGCTGTACAACGATATGTTCCACACTCAAAACCAAAATTATAAAAATTTAAATTAAAAAAAAATAAGTATGTAATAAAAAAACTTGTTTGCACGAACAAAACCCTCTGATGCCGTCGCAAAACGAAACCGGCTCTCGCGGCGGCGGGGCTTTCCGCGGACCGCACATATAAATCTGCCGCTTAAACACGAACCGTGTAAAATTACACCACTACCACACGTCAACGCAGCGGTGCGGCCGGGGGGACGGGCCGTTAATCTCCGCGACAGCGCCGCCGCCGCATCCTGGAGGACACCGAGGCCCCCGCCGAGGACCCCGTCGGCGAGGCCGGGGCCCCCGCACTACAAGACGAGCGCCGCGGTGGACCCGCGGGGATGCCGCCGGACCGACGGGGACCGCGCGCCCTCTGCGGGGGGTCGTGCGCGGGGCACAAAAAGCAGGTGGCGGACCCTCGGACTCCGCCACGAGCGCTGCGGGGGGGGGGGGGGGGGGGGAGTGAGCCGCAGGGGGCCCCGCCCACCGCCACCGCCACCCGCCTTCGGCTCGCAAACAATCCGTGTTGATTTTCGGCCGACGTAACAAACGGCGCAGCGGCCGCAATGCGGCGCGTTGAAACTACTCGGCGGAGGGGTAGGAAGGGGTGGGGGGGGGGGGGGGGAGGGGAGGCACGCCGCCGTTCCGCGTAAGGTATCGCACCTCTACGGCGAAGACAGTCCCGCGAGAGAGAACCCTGCCTG
Source organism: Megalurothrips usitatus (assembly GCA_026979955.1). Lineage (NCBI taxonomy): Eukaryota > Metazoa > Arthropoda > Insecta > Thysanoptera > Thripidae > Megalurothrips > Megalurothrips usitatus. Next base: position 3,361,075 of record CM049599.1, on the reverse strand, counting down.
CCGCCGAGGTCCGAGGAACGCGGCCTATATGCCTCGGGTTGCCTACGGTGCTTTGAGTCGGGTCTCTCTCTCTCTCTCTCTCTCTCTCTCTCTCTCTCTCTCTCTCTCTCTCTCTCTCTCTCTCTCTCTCTCTCTCTCCCTCTCTCCATCCCCCTACCTAGCCTCCCCCCCCCTCTCTCCCTCTCTCAATCCCTTTCTCCGTCCATCTCTCTCCTTCTCTCTCTCTCTCACCCTCGCGACGCGCCTGCTATATGCGCCGTAATTCCACACGCCCGGCCGCCCGGCCGGCTGGCGCCGTACAATGCGTCAAATATATGCACGATAGTGTGCAACGCAATGCCACGCATCCCTCGGCTCAAAACTATGATCGGTAACAGTGCGCGAGATTAGCGGGCGGGCGGAGGCGGCGGGCGCGGCGCGGGGGGAGAATAAATCAGACAACAATGAGCTGCCGGACGCCCCCCCCCCTCTCCCCCTCCCGCCCCTGCCACCGTCCCCGCTCGCTACCGCCGCCACCACCGCCGCCACCAACGCCGCGCCACGCCGCACTGCCCACTGATATTGAAATCACACTTCCCAATTATATGGAGCGGGCGTGGCGTAGCGTGGCGTAGCGTAGCGCGGCGTGGCGGACAGTGGGTGGCCGATAGCGAAACTATATCCTCCCCGCTGCGCTATCGCGACCTCCCCCCCCCCCCTTACGCCCCGCCCATACCTCCATGTGCCGCGGGGAATCACTCTTTGTGTGTGTGTGTGTGTGTGTGTGTGATCGCACGAGTTCGCATATCGGCCCCAATTAAATAGGCGTGATGATGTAGACGGGCAGAGAAGGAAGGACAGATAAAAGAAGTTAAGGTGGCATGGGTGACACGGCGGCGTTCGCAATTTTGTGAATTTTCTTCAAGATTTCGTTGTGTAGATTTATTTTTAATTTTAAATCTTCTGTCATCCCTGACGGTTTTTTTTTAAGATTTTAATTTTTGTATATTTCTTCCTTTCTTTTGCAGTTTGTATGGGAAACGGCGATACAGACTTTCGCTGACTGGGAGACATTAAGAATTCGAAATTCTTAACGTTTCCCGTCCTGCCGTTTCCTTGTTGGTTATTAGGAAGTGTCGGTATGCGCAGCACTGACTGTTCTGTGTTCCCGGTACTGCCGCCGGCGCTGCCGCCGCCGCTGCCCGGCCCGCCTGCCCTTTAAAACCCACAAAATATTGTGCGCGCGCCGCGCCTGTTACCCGCTACTTACCGTAATAATATGGCGGCGCGAGCATTAACAAATGTCATTGCGGCCAACAACGCCCTGACATGCGATAGCCGCAGAGCGGGCCAGCCGGCCGGGCCGGGCTGCCGGCCACACGCCGCCGCGCCACGCCTTGCTTATACACGCCTTGCTGTACGCCTTGCAAACGCGCTGCCGGCCGGGGCTGCCGGGCACCGCGCCGCTGGCTGTTGCTGTGCCGCCGTCTGGGCAGCACGCTCCTCAAGCGCCGCGGTGCCGCAGCCGGGCCGGCAGGAGAATGCCACGCTCAAATAGTTATCACGCCGCGGCGCCGCGTAGGCCTTGTACGGACAACACCGATAAAGTGCGGCGCAGAGCGCGAGGTGAGAGGAGAAGGCGGTGAGAGAGGGAGAGAGAGGGAGAGAGGGGGGAGAGGGAGGACAGAGAGAGAAAAAGAGAGAAAGGGCGACATAGAGAGAGAAGGCGTAGGGAGCTCTGTTTTGGCAGCAGCGCGGGGGGAAATAAGATGCGACGCTCGGCCCCTCCGCGCACGGACGTCCCGTCCCCATGCATTTGGAGCGGTGCAGCGCACGGCGCGGCGTGGCGCGGCGTGGACATGCCGGCCACTGACAGTCCACACCCACATCACGGAGGAATGGATTAGACCGCGCGCCCCCCGCGCGCCCCCCGCGCCCACCTCCCCCTATGTGCCTATGGACCTGAATGCATGGCCGGGCGCCGTGGCACGACGCCTAGCATTACCGCCATTACCAAGAGCGGCTTTTCTCTGATGAAATGTGGCCGAGCGCGTCAGAGCGAAGCGGCTAGCGTCCGCTGGCAGGCCGCCGCAGGGCCGCGCCCGCTTACACGGCAGCACTAAAGCGCCGCCCGGGCGTAGAGAGACTCGTGGAGAGACTCGGAGTCTCTCTAGCCGGACAGACGGACGTGTCGGCAGGTGCGTCGGGGTCACGTGACGGCTCCCAGCCCCGCGCCTCTTGTCTGCGAGAGAGGCGTGCGGCCAAATTTGAACGGATACTCCCTCCCTGCTCTCTCCCTCCCTCCTCCTGGAAGGCAGAGAGAGAGAGAGAGAGAGAGAAAGAGAGAGAAAGGGGACAGGGGCTCGCGAGCTGGCAGCAGGCTGATTCCAAAGAGACGTCGTTTCGTCGCCCTGTCTTTGTCGCACTCATGTGGCGTCCCCTTGGGGTGCGAGAGAGACGGAGCGACGCACAGCGACCCTTCGGAGCCGGCCTGCAGGGAGGGCCCAGCCGCCGGCGGCAGCACCCTGCCCGGCCTGGGCCCCCCCCGCGGAGACAAACAAGAACCAGAATTTCCATTGAGAGCGCAAACAATGCAAAATGAGGGCACCGGACTATTTCATATACTGTACCTTATACATATAGAAACGCGAAGCTTAAATTGGATGTAACAAGGAAAAAGGGGGAGGGGAGGGTGGAAGGGGTGCGGAAAAAACAGAAATTGTGCGGGTGGTGTGTGGGAGGGAGAGAGAGGTGGGAGGGAGGGGGGAGCGGGGAAGGCAAGCGGCCTGGTGGGAGTGAGGGAGAGAGAGAGAGAGAGAGAGAGAGAGAGAGAGAGGAGGTGGAAAACCCGAGTAAAAGCGGGACGCAGCGGGGGCCGCGATAAAACAAGGGGAAACTGTAATAGAAGAAGAGTGCGCGCTGCCATACCGGCAATAAAGGCAGAAAATGGAACCAACCCATATAATTTTAACGAGTTTCCACGTTGTATATTTAATTATTTTAATATTTATACAAGTTTGCATCGCAAGTTGGAGCCCCATCGGATGGCGCGGCGAGCGGTAGCGCCAGCATAAAGCATGGACGAGGGAGAAAAGGAGGGGGAGGGGGAAGGGGGGCGGAGAAGAGAAAGAAAGGACGAGCGCGGAAAGAAACTAAACGAGGCGAGAGAGGGAAAGAGAAAGAGGGAGCAGCAAACGCGTGGAAAACGAAAGCCAAAGATTGACCATACCAAAAGTTTGGTAACCAGGACAAAAAAGAAATTGGAGATCAGCGGCTGATTTTCTTTTTCTTTATTCGCTTCTTGGCGACAAGGAAAATACCTGGCCGCCGTCGCCCGCTTATATGCAACACGCACAACATTCCTGGCCGAGGCCCGGCGCGGTGCGGCGCTGTCCGGCCGTGGACTGTAACGCCAACTTCCTTCCTGGGGCCGCGGTATGAATGTGCCGTCAACTCCCCTCGACAACCCGCGGCCCCCGGCCGGAGCCGCCGCTTTTCCTCGTGCTGCCCCCGTCCCCCCGCGCCGCCGTGCCGCCCGCCCGCCTCCCCAACCAAATCACGGCACCCAGGGAAAACAAATGATGACGTCTGAGAGCGAAGCCAGGTCCGGCCCGGCTATTTCATCGCACAAGGCTGCTGCTGCTGCGGCGGCGGCGGCTGCTGCGGCGGCGGCTCTGCGGCGGCGCTCTGCGGCTGGCCAGTGTAAGGCAGCACCTCGTCATAAACTGGTGCTGACGGCGGGCGCACGGCGGGGCGGCCGCCGGGGGCCCGGTCCGGCGCGCAGCGTCCCCGACATCACATCGGCATTGGCAGCCGCTGGGGGCCCCTGGGTCCCCGCGCCGCCGCGCCCATCGGGTACTCGGGAGCACTGATAATAAAACGGGGAGCCCACGGCCGCGCCGCCGCCGACGCCGCCAGGCCAGCGGCCCCGCCGCCCCGCCGCCGGCCCGCGCGCCTTCCGTCAAAGTCAAGTCAAGGTAAATTGGAGCTCGGATGACTAATCGTAGAGCCTTGCCGACGCCCCCCGCCCCCGCGGCTGTCCGGCAGCGGCCGGCAGCCTCGAGGCGGCAGTGGGTCAGAGAGGCAAGCGGCCACCCGCCGCTGACCAGGACCGGGGCGAGGGCCACCCGCCAAAGAAATTACTTTTCGACAACTTATTCAGTTTGAAATGTTTGTGTTTCGCAAGATTGTTTAGTTATTAAGGTTGTAGACACTACGTTGTTCTTTTTAAATGAAAAGCTGGTCAATTTTCAAAAACTAAGTTGGGTAAAAATGATAAAGTTTCAAGGTTAGTTGTTGATATTTTTTTTAATGTTATCGATTTTCCAAAGGCTTGTCGAATTTTCTAAGTTTGGTGGTTTTACTGATATCGGTTGAAATTTCGAAAGTTCTGTTGAGCGGTGTGAACTTCCAGCCGGCCGGGGTTCGGATCTGGCCGGATCTGGCCGGCCGCTCCGAGCTGCTCCGTCCTCGGCCCAGACCGGCGGCGGCGGCGGGTCCCGCATAGACATTACCATTGCTGCACTCAACAACAACAACTTGTAATATATTATATAGTCTGCGCAATAAAAGTAAATTACGCCCATAAAGCTATACACGGCAACTTGTAAATGATTCCAAAATAATACGTCTGTGCGTTTCGCGGCGAGAGCGTACACGCCGCGTGTATACTCCGTGTACTCCGGGTACTCCCGGCTCATCCGGGGCCGCCGCCTCGGCCGCTTCGGCATGGAAAAAAAAACACATGATAATCATTACTATTATATTAGAATCACAAGCGCCGCGTCGGGCGGCAGGCAAGCGGCAGGCTGGGAGTTGAGGCAGAGCGACTGGAACGGCGGCGACGGAGCTCCTTCCCGCCACTCCTATCATTCCCGATATAATAACGCAGAGCGAGAGAGAGAGAGAGAGAGAGAGAGAGAGAGAGAGAAAGAGAGGGAGAGAGGAGGGGGAGGGGCAGCCAGAGGGACCAGCTGCAGCAGGAGAGCGGGCGGAGCGCGCCGGGCTGCAACCCGCTCACGCTGCAGTCCGGCGGGTTGCCTATGCTCGGGTCGCAAGGCGTCCCAGCGGAGCGCACACGACGACGACATTGCCTCGCAGACCAGCAGCGGGGAGGTGGCGGCGGTGGCCGGCGGCGGCGGTGGCAGAGGCGGCGGCGGCCCCGCCAACGGGACGGGCTGTGCAAGTGGACAGGTTTGGGTCTGCCGCGGGCCCTGCCGCACACCACGCCCCGCCACGCCACGCCGCGCGCACCCGGGCTGTACCATAATACAAGTAATAATAGATTGCGCAACGCGCGCCGTGAGGGCCCCCGCCGGGCCCCCGCCGGGCCCCCGCCGGCCCCGCAGCCATCGGGCTCTGCGGGATCCGCGTCGCGCGCACGGAGCGGCGGCGGCGGCGACGCCTCGAAAAATAAACATTTTCTCCCCGCAGCTGCGCCGAGAGCCGCGCCGAGAGCCGCGGCACAGATAACGCTTTAATTGTGCCCATTATATTTACGAGTATAAAATAATAACTCGCGACGCGGCGGTGGCGTCGCGGCGGCGGGTGTCCCGGCCGGGCAGAGAGACGTACGTAGGCGGCGGCGGCGGCGCGTGGTAGGCGCTGCCAGGAGTAGTTGTCCCCCGCGAGTTCGAATATAACCGCGGCCGCGGCGGTGATGCACTCTCTGTGAGCTGTACCTCTGCCGCACACGCTCCCGCACCCGGGAAACACCCGGCCCCGGTACACACGGCCGTGCTAGGCGTCGCATCCGGCAAAGCAGTCGCCCCCCCCCCCCCCCGGTCCCTTTCCTCGCGCTTCTCCGATGACTGACCTTTCTCCGGGACGACGTAGGACGTAACGTGTAACGCGGGTCAGCGGCGGCGGCGGCGCCAGTGGGGTCCGGAGCCGGGCCTCACCCTGTCCACCGCCGTGACCACCGCGGCAGTGATCGTCGCGGGCTGAGCAGAGCCTCGCCCGACACATTAGCGGCCCCGGCCGCCCCGTGTAAGCCCTCTTCATCCCCGACATGCGCCGCCGCGAATGCAGCCCGGCGGCCGCAGCTGCCGCAGCTGCCGCAGCTGCCGCAGCTGCCGCGCGCAGCCTGCAGCGGGCCGCGCCACCACCGGCAGCGCTATGCCCGCTATTCGAGAGGAGAGGGCGGCCCGCACCGCCGCCGCCACCGCCCCGCTGGCCGCCGCCGGCCTCCCCGCAGACCAGCGCTGCGCTGCCAAGCCTCCGGGACCACCGGCGCCACCAGGACCACCAGGACCACCGACACCACCGCACCCGACCGACCGAATCGTTGTATACCGGCGTGCAGCACTGGACCTCCGACTTTCCACAGAGGGACGAGTAGTCCCAAAAATTTCAAAGGTATCCGAAAATGTTGGAAAATTTTACAAGTTTTCAGAAGTGTCGCAAAAAATTCAAAAACTTGTAAACTTTTTAAAAAAAGCTGCAAAAATGAAAAGTTTGTATAAATTCCCCCCCCCCCCCCCCCCCCCCAAAAAAAAAATCCCTTGAAATTACTGGGACCAGGAACGCTGTGACGGCGTCACATGTGCTGACACAGACGGCAGAGCAGACGGACCGCGGACGACAAGGTTTGGGCGTTCGGCATTTTCGAAAAAAAAAAAAAACCGCGGTGCGTGCGCTCAACCGCAATGTGTGTCCGCCGCGCCCAGATCCTAGGGGACTTCCAACCAGCCCGCAGCGCGGGGCCGAACAAGACCCCCCGCAGGGCGCGCGGAGGAGGCCGTGGGGGGTGGAGCGGCGTCGCGTACCGCCACGCCGTACGCGCCGGGCCCCGACGGATCCCTATGCATCATACATGTATGCATGTATGCACTGGGGCCGCTTACAATCAAACATATCCAGAGCGAGAGAAGAGGAGGAGGCGGAGGAGGAGGAGGTGCAGAAGGGAGGTGAGAGAGAGAGAGAGAGAGAGAGGAGAGAGAGAGAGAGAGAGAGAGAGAGAGAGAAGGAGAGAGAGAGAGAAGGAGAGAGAGAGAGAGAGAGAGAGAGAGAGAGAAGGAGAGAGAGAGCGCGCACAGTGATTAGCAGCACTGGTGCATATGAATAGCTGGTGATATCGACTCGGAACGCTGCGCTGCATGCGCTGCATTGTAGTGCTGCTGCAATGCATGCACACTAGTGTGCAGCCCCCTCCCCTCCCCTCCTCTCCCTCCCCTCCCCTCCCTCACTCTGCGCCGACCAACAATGCGTGAGCGAAGCGAGGCGAGGCCCGCCTGCCTGCCTGGGTCCGCTGGGGTGGCGCGGCGGCGGGGTGCAGCGGGGGCTGCAGCGGCGGCAAGGGGTAAGGGCGGCGGGGGCGTCAGTAGAAGGGGGCGGTGAATTTGGTCGGAGAAGGGGAGGGGGGGGGGGGGTTTCGTTGGGCAAGGCCATGGGACGGGACGGAGAGAGTGGAGTGGTGGGGCGGAGGACGAGGAAGTCCCAGAGACCGAAACGGATGAGGAACAAGACGGGGGAAAAAAAGGAGAGACACGATTTCACTCGTTTCATGACAAAGACGGCCCTCATACCCGTCAGTAATATCGCAACGTTTGCCGGTAGAGAAAGTGACAGGGATGTGTGGCTGTGCAGCGGCGCGGGGACTCGTCTCGATCCTGCTTCTCCTCCTTGTTCTGCCAGCCGCCACGTCCGCCGCAATCAAACTACAACTACAACTACTATCGATTAAAAGTGCGCAATCGCGCGGGGGGATATGCGGGGCAGCCGGCTGAGCCAGCGGCGGCGGCGGCGGCGGCACGGCAGGGGTGGCATTCGAGAGATCGTGACGCCTCGACGCTGCCATGGCAACGGGCCGCTCCTAGCCGCGACAACGGCCACCCGGCTACGGCGCACTAGGGGCACCGCATTCATTCTCATACACTCATTACCATATATATATATATATATATATATATATATATATTATATATACATATATATGGCACGAGTGTATGAAGAAATGAGCGCGCGAGCATGCCGACGACGCGGCCCGGCAATCGTGGAGGCGGCGGTGGAAGCAGCCATTATTAGACCCATTTTCGCGCGACCTTCTCGCCTCGCTGTGCCGTGCAGCCATCCTCGAAAGCAGCACGAGCGGCGGCGACGCGCGGGAACACAGACACCTTAATGGCAGCCCGGCGCTTGCAGCCGGGAGTATGATACATATAATTTTCCAAACGCGCGTCGTCATGTATTCTTATTATTATTCTTCTTGGCTGGAAAATCCGGTCGCGTCGCGCGCGGCGCGCGCTCTCATTTTCCGCATGTTCGTGCGCAGACAGTATCCGTGGTAGCGGCCGTGGCGGTGTCGAACACACACCGCCGCGTTACGCGGGTTCCGAATGCGTCACGTGTGTGGGCAGCCCCGCACGACACCCGGGTACAAACAAACAGTCCGACCACCTTGCACACTTCCACTCCCCGCTTCCAGTCTGCTGCTGCGGCTGCGAGCGCCGGGCCGGCAGGCAGACCCGCTGCGCGGCGGTGTGTGGAGCGGCCCGGGGTTGCCTACCGTCCCGGCGCTGGCCGGAGACCAGCGAGCGAGCGGTCGGGGCCGGGCGGCGCGGCGCGGCGCGGCCAGCCGGCGAGCGAGCATCTCCCGTCTCTGTCTACGCGACGCAGCGCGGCCAGCCGGCGAGCATCTCCCGTCTCTGTCTACGCGGCTCGGCTCGCCGCGAGCGCCCGGCGCGGTAGGCTGTCCCGCGGCGCGCCCGCGTCGGGGCGTTTCCTACCCGCACGGCGGCCGCAGGGCCTGCGGGGTCTGCAGGGCGCCGAGCCCCGCGTCCGCGTGGTTTTAACGGCCGAATCCCTTCCTCCCTCCTTCCTTCCTTCCTCCCTCCCTCCCTCCCTCCCTCCATCCCTTCCTCCCTCCCTCCCTCCCTTACTCCCTCCCCTCGGGCAATAAACGCAAACGGCACACATATTTTCTTCACCGCGTGCGCTGCTGCAGGTGCCTTCAGTCGCGGTGCACGCGGGGGCGACGAGGGGGAGTCGGAGGGGGGGAGGAACACGGCCAAGTACAACACATCGTAAAAGCAGCGACAAAGGGATGTTGTGCGCGTGTGTGTGGGTGTGTGCGTGCGCGTGTGCGCCAGTGTGCGCGCGTGCGCCCCGCCACATATATGCAGCGATATTCACATGTAGCCTCAACAATGGTCGCTATGCCCGCTATATGGTTTGCTTGGTGTGCGCCCCGGTGGTGATGGTGGTGGCGGCGGAGGGGAGGCGCGCTGCACCCTCCTGCACCGGAGGAGGAGGAGGAGGAGGAGGAGGAGGAGGAGGAGGAGGAGGAGGAGGAGGAGGAGGAGGAGGAGGAGGAGGAGGAGGAGGGGGAGGGAAGGAAGGGGAGGGAAGGAAGGGGAGGGGAGCGCGTGGCGATGGGCTTAAGGCGAGGCTTTCACACATCCGGATTACCGCCTCTCCGTTTCCGGCGGCTCCTCCTCCTGCAGATGCAAATAAACAGACGCGCGCGGACGCAGGGATACGGCGGCGTGGAGGCGCCCCGCCCGCCCTGCGCCGCCGTGCGGATTTCCACCGCTGGATTTCCCTTTCCTCCTCCCTTCCCCCGTAGTCGGGGAACACTGAACTCGCCGACGCGTTCCTGACAGGGGGCACGACGTCATGTTCACAGTGTGTGTGTGTGTGCGTGGCTCCACCAATTGAAAACAGCAAATTGAAAGTCGGTTTATATTGAAATATTGTAAAGTTTTCCGAAATATTAGTTTTCTTTAATCTGCAATGTTTTTCAAATCTAATTTTTTTTATCAAATCTACAAAAAAAATTTCAAATCTACAAAATTTTTCAAATCCGCAAACTTTTACCGAATTTGCAAAAATTTGTAAAATTCAAAATGTTGTGAACATGTCGGTACTTGCAACACTGCCTGCTGTGGCAACATGGTAGTGATACGGTAGTGATGGTGCGGCCGTCGTGGCACTACTGGGGGTGGTGGTGGTGGTGGTGGTTGTGGTGGTGGTGGTGGTGGTGGTGGTGGTGGTGGTGGTGGTGGTGGTGGTGGTGGTGGTGGTGGTGGTGGTGGTGGTGGTGGTGGTCGTGGCACTACTGGGTGCGTGGTGGTGGTGGTGGTGGGCCGGCGCCGCGCCGCTGCCGCTGCCGCTGCACCACAATGCTCGTTATGCATACGGCCAGTCACATGCTCCGTCCGTACTCAGCTATGATAACTGCGCCAATAAATCTCCCGCGCCGGCCGGGCTGGACCGCGCGGCGCCGAGGAGGGGGCGCTCTCTGCAAGGTAGGCAGCCCGCGGGGCCCGCGCGCCCGGCGGATCACACACACACACACACACACACACACGGACAGGGGTATCAATATGGAAGCGCCACCGGACGGCCGCGGGGCCGCGCCCGGAAAGCGGATTTGTACAAAAGTACCCTTTGCTTCCTGCCGGAGGTACCGGTCCGCAGGAAACGGACGGCTGAATCACCGGAGAAAGGAGGAGGAGGAAGAGGTCTGGGGGGGGGGGGGGCGGCGGCTAGAAAGCCACATACGGTACACAAGGTTTGAGAAAACACTCGTTTTGTTGAAAGTTGGCCAGGAAGGTGTTCGAGGAATACAAGCGATAGCAGGTGAAATACACTAGCGAGCCCGCGGGGAGGGGGGAGGGGGGCGTGGCGTAGCGGGGGGCCGATGAGAGCCTATCCCATGGCCGCTGCGCCGCCGCTGCGCAGCCCGCTGTGCACAGGCGCCCCTCCACAGTGCCATTCAATTCCTGCATTTCCTCATGGCGTGGCGAAGCGCGGCGTATTACACGAGTACTAACGGAGCGGGGGGGGGGGGGCGTGAGAGGGGGAAGGGGGAGGGGGGGGGGGGATGACGCAGAGCCGACCTACAAATCCGACACGGCTGAAACACGCCTGCCATGGCCACCATGCATGGCGCGCTGTATGGCCTGCAGCGGCGGCGGCGGCGGCGGCAGCAGCGGGGCTCGGCTCGACAGGCCTCGCTGCCCCCGGCCGCCGGCTCTCTGCCGCCGCCGCTGCAACGCCGCGCCGCGCCGAGCGCGGATAGGACGGGCCGGGACGGGAGGCTGGCTAGCTGGACACGCCCCCTTCTCGCAGAGAGAGAGAGAGAGAGAGAGAGGGGACCGCGAAAGAGGAAAAAGGAAAATAATAATAACCAACCAACCCCCTGCTCCTCGCATGGCTCGCGTGGAGCACAATGACCGTAGACGCGGCAGGACGCAATTTTCGACGACGCAGAGTATAAAAATACCGGAGGGTAAAAAAAAGAGAGAGAGAGAGGGACAGAGAGAGAGAGAGGGAGACAGAGAGAGACTGGAGGGAACAAGAATCGGATTTGCGTAGCTCAATTCCAGAGGGCCGACCCCGCCGTCCCCCTCGGCCTGCCACGCATGCGCCCGCAGCATGTTCATTCTTTGAGAGGATTCGCCGTCTCATGTGTGGGGACCCGCGACGCACTCGCTCTCCACGGCGGCGGGGGGGGGGGGGCACTCGGGGTGCTCCCCTGGACACGTGGGTACACCGGCCCGGGAGGGGGGAGGCCCCCCCGGCCGGTGCAGACTCCCCTCCCGGCCGGCAACACTTCGGTCGGAGGTGACACCTTGTAGGACTCGGTGCACGGCCGCGGGGCTGGGGGGGGGGGGGGGGGGGGGGGGCGCGGAGCGGGCGGCCGCCGCCGTCGTCCAGTCCGGCCCGCCCCGCCGACCCCGCGAGATACAATAAGTCAGCGCGCCCCGGGGCGGCCGCCGGGCACGGGCAGCCGCCGGGCCGCAGCCGCAGCGGAACAAAGGGAGAGGGAGGAAGAGAGAGATGGAGAGAGGGAGGGAGAGAGAGAAAGGGAGGGAGGGAGATGGAGAAGATTGAGAAGCTCCACGTACAAGAGTCGGCCGCCCCGTCCGCCCGCTCGCCCGTCCGTCCGTACGAGTACGTAATGCCGTAAGCCGGAAAAGAAACTGACGTCCGTGTGGTGGTGGTGGTGGGGCGGGGAGGGGCCGGGCCGGGCCCGCGGGCCCACGACCTCTTGTCCGCGATACACACACACGCGCGCGCGCGCGCGCGTCCGACACAAAGCGGAAACAAACGTGGCCAGTGCGTTTTCGCTTAAGAGGTCCGGAATTGAATTTTTGAAAGACATACACAACACACGGGCGGCGGCGGCGGCTGCGGCGCTCACGTTACACACACACACACACGCACGCGGCTTTTCGCGAGGCGTGCCAAACGGACGAGTTAAGGCCACTTAGAACGAGGCCGTACACGACAACTACATCACATTGTCCCCCGGGCGGCGGCTCACGGAGGGACAGTGGGGGCGGCGGCAGCGTCAGAAGCGGCGGCAACAAAGTCCACGGATAACCATATCACATCTTTGCTGGCTAATTTTTGTGAGCACTCGATGCGAAACGCGGAGTTAAAAAGATTATCTAAGTTGTTTTTTGTTTTTTTTTTTTTTTTCATTTTTTTTGGTCTCATCTTTTGCATAGAGGATGGGAGGCGCGGCACACTGCCCCCTGACCTAGGGTAGGAGGGGAGGAGTGGCGGAGGAATCGGAGTGAGAGAAGGGGAGAGGAGGGAAGGGAGGGGAGGGAGGGAAGGGAGGGGAGGGAGGGGAGGGGGGGGGGAGGGAGGGGAGGGAGGGGAGGGAGGGGAGGGAGGGGAGGGAGGGGAGGGAGGGGAGGGAGGGGAGGGAGGGGAGGGGCGGCTCGCCCGGGGCCAGGTCTGCGATGACCGTCCGCGTCCGTCTCCGCCGACATTTGCTTTGGCAATTTGAGAGAAACGAATAACGCTACGATAATAACCGCACGGCGAGGGGAGGCAGGGAGGGCCTAGGGGCCGAGCAGAGGAGGGCCTGCGCTTGGCAGGCAGGCAGGCGGGCGGGCAGCCACGCAGGCAGCCAGGCGGGCAGCCACGCAGGCAGTCACGCGGGTCACCGCACGAGACCCCCGCGGCCCTATACATGTACTACCCGCGGCGGCGCCCACTTGACAACAAGACAAACATGGACGCTGACCACCGTTCCGTTTCGAAAACGATACGGCCGTCTGCGTGGCTGAGGCGGGCGAGGACCCGATACCCCCCCCCCCTCCCCCACCTAGACCGCTGCCATCGGGTTCTGCATACCGCCGCAGCCACCGCCGCGCTGACCCCGACGCTGAAATCGGCCGACCCGATTTGTACCGCAATAAGTCGTCCTCTTCCACCCACACGTCCTTCCCTTCCTAAAATAAAGCGCGCGGCCGACTGACATTGCGGTCCGGCGGATGGCGGTGGGGCTCCGTAGACGCCGGGGCGCTGCTCGTCCTCCCCGCGGCCCCCGCGGCCCCCGCGGCGGCCCCCGCGGCCCCACCACCCCCCCATGTCCTGTTCGACGGCATCGGCGGCCGGCTGGGGGAGGCGGCGGCGGCGGCGGCGGCGGCGGCGGCGGCGGCGGCGGCGGCGGCGGCGGCGGCGGCGGCGGCGGCGGCGGCGGCGGCGGCGGCGGCGCTGTACAGAGGCGGCCGGGCGCCCAGACCGAGCCCGGGCCGACGGGGCCGACCCCCGAACCTCACACCCCGGGCCGGGCCACTGCCAGAGCAACAGGTCTCTTGTTGTGCGAGTCCGGGCGGGCTCTTTCTTTCTTTCTTTCTCTCATTCGGCGCGCGCGTTCCCCCCCCCCCCCCCCTCTCTCTCTCTCTCTTTCTCCCGTCCGCTGCTGGTGCTGCTGCTGGCGGGGTGGGCCGTCGGCGGCCCGGCTACCGGGGGATGGGGGATGCATGTTTCAAACTTTGTTGAGCCGGTTAGTCCACGCGGGCTGCGCCGTGCCGCGGGGGGGGGGGGGGGGCATTCATTCTGTTGCTCTTTCTCTCCGGTGGCGTGTTAGCACGTGTTGCCGCCGGCCCGCGGCCCGCCCTCGGGCAGGACCACCCCCGGATCGCCACCCCGGATTTGGGCGCGGATGCGCGAGTGCCACAGGTCGCGTGGCACGCCGCGACCCCCCGCAGCGCGCCGGACCCGCGGCGAGCCCCCGGGGCCACGGGGGCACCCTCCCTCAGAGGCACCAGGCAGCAGCCGCTCTGCGCCGCTCTCCGTCACACACACGGAAAACGCGGCGCGCGGTTCTTTCCCTTTCCGAGAACCAGGATCTGCACTCAGCCGCGGGTCCTGCCGGGACGACGGAGGGACATGACCCAGTTCGCGCACACGTCAAACGACTAATACACCGCGATACGACTTGGCAGCGGGGAGAGTGAGTGGGTGCGAGAGAGAGAGGGAGGGAGGGGTTGGTCGCGGAATAAAAGTCCTGCGGTGAGCATACCATACCGGAGATGCCCCGCGCGCCTCGCAGGGGACGCTGTGTCGGACGTCACTTCGCCCCACTTTTTCCCAGTGCGGTCGTATAGTACACATTAATTCCTGCGGCATTAGCTCGGCTCCTGCGGCCAGGCCGAGTGGCTGGTCTGGCCGTGTGTGGGGCTCTGACTGGCCGCGACAGCAGCAGAAGACGAGGACGGAGCAGGGATGAAAAAGGATTGTGCCACTTACCAAGTGCGCGTGTGTGTGAGTGTACGTGTGTGTGGTGTGTGTGTTTCGAGTTCTGCAATTTGCATATCCGCGTCACATTCCTTCTTTTCAGTGCGAGCCGAGCGACCATTCCTTTTCTCTTGGTCGGCTTTTCAGAATGCCCTGTTCGCGGAGTACCGTAGAGCATACCCTACTGCAGGGATCTCCTTGCATACATAGTATTTACAGGAATATCCTTGTTGGTGGAGTACCCTGATGGCGGGGTAATGTCCTACTGATGGTGTATCGCACCCTATCGGCGGAATACAGCATTTGTCGAGGAATAGAATATTGGCGGCATGCCCTATTGTAGTAATCTCTCTCTCTCTGTCTCTGTTCCCACCTTTCTCTCCCCACTTTTCTCTCTCTCTCTCTCTCTCTCTCTCTCTCTCTCTCTCTCTCTCTCTCTCTCTCTCTCTGTTCCCACCTTTCTCTCCCCGCTACTCTCTCCCCACCTCTCTCTCTCTCTCTCTCTCTCTCCGCCCTCCATGGCGGGGCGCGGGGCGGCCAATCGTTGCTGCGGCCAAAGCAATTACAGGCATCGGTCGTCGGCGGCGGCGCGGCACGTGAAAAGCCGTGAGCGGCGGTGATGAAACCCCGCTGATCCGACAGAAATTGATGCGCCGAGCGCGGCGCGGCACGGCGCGGCCACGGCAGCGCACGACACGGCACGGGGCCACGGCACACCGCGGCCTCCCCGATTGCGGGCGGAGTCAACACGGCCGTGCAGCCGCACGCCCCCGCCGCGTGCCCCCGCAGCGCGCCAGTCGCGTGATGAATTGATAATTAATCCCCCTCTGTGCGCGTTTACCTTTCCGAGGGTGGCAAAAACACATTGGCCGCCGCGCCGCAGTTCGGTTTGGCCCGGGCCGGGTCGGCGGGAGCCCCTGGCGAGCGGCGCACACCTCTCCACCCCAACCGCGCGGGCTGCTGCGCACGGGGGCCACTCCGCGCCCCGCCCACCGACGGGGAGGTGACAAAAGTGACGCCGAACCGGCACCGCGGCCGCGGCCCGGACATGTGTCCGCTATGGTAATGCCGGCGCCGACCGGGGGACGACGCCGGCCTGCAGGGCCTGCTGCACACGCCCGCGGCCCCGCGGCCCCGCGGCCCCGCGGCCCGAGGAAGTGCTTTTACGCGTTCCTCTCACGCTGACGTGCGTCCCGCGCACTCACAAAATAAGCAGTGTGGGGAGGCCGAGAGAAAATAAAAAGAGAAGAGAGAGAGACAAGGGACGAAAAGGTTGGGCAGGTCAGTGCGACGCACAGAGACCGCTGGCACGTGGGGGGCGGGGGCGCTGTCCTCTAAGTCCGTCTGACGGCCGGGTCCTGGCGGCTGATTCCGAACACTGCCTTCGCGTAGCTGTCTCTGTCGCACTCGTAGGGAGCTTTGTAAGAGAAAGAACGAGAGAGAGAGAGTATGAGAGAGACGGAGAGTGGTAGAGAGAGAGCGAGAGAGATCGGAGTAGACAGTGTTCGGGATCGCTCCGCAGCCGTCACCAGCTCAATTCCTCCCGGACCTCGTCGTAGCCTTCGGCATTCAGCCCCAGCCACCGGCCTGACCCACATGCATGCACGATGCAGATGAGCGCGCACGCACACACACACACGCACACGCACCGCAGCCCCAGTCGATACCCCCCGCGGCCCCGTCCGCGCGGGGTATGTCGGCGGCTTCCTCCCCCCGCTGCACCGCGGCGGGGCGACGACCAGGCAGGCGGCCGCGCCGCCGCGGCTGTTCTGTTCGCCGCGATGCAATATTCACCCCGGCGCAGAACCTACTTTTATAATATCTTGTATGCAGGCGCCAAGGGGCGGAGCGGCGCGCGCGGCCCGCGGCGCGGGGCGAGGCGGCCAGAATGGCAGATGTGGAGCGAGACGAAAACGTGAATTATTTGCAGGCCTGGCTACAAGAGTTGGAGGCGTCATCCAATATTTAGTGGGCGAGCGGGGCGCAGCAGTCGTGGCGCAGCGTGGCGGGGCGAGGCGCGGCGCGGCGGCGCAGCGGCAGCGCTGACCCCCAAAGCCGGGGCCCGGCCCGGAGACCGTGTGCCGTGCACCGCGGCCCGCCCCGCCGGAGTACCACGGCACGGGCACCGGCGGCGTCACCGGGCACGCCAGCAGGCCCGCCGAAGTGCGACGTGCCGCCCGCAGGGCCCCGCCCTTCTGCCGCGCCGCGCCCGCCTCCCCCTCGGCCGCCACCGCCAGCCCAGGGCCGCGGCCCCCCCGCAGCGCGGCGCTAACGCCACCCCCATTCCTTGCCATTATTACAAATGTGTTTACGTTCCGAGTGTAAATTGTAGTAAGGCTGACGCGCGACGCAGTCCGCCCCTGCGGCCGCCCGCTCGCTCCCCCACCGCCCCGCCCCGCCCATGCCACTACCCGCGCCGCGGCGCAAAAATTAATAAAAGGTATTTCTGTCCGTGCCGCCGCCGCCGCCGCTGGTACCTTTCCAATAAAGGGCGCGGCCGGTGGTAAACACTCGTACAGGTGCGGCGGAGAGATGCGCCCCCGGCCGCACGACCCGGAGTAACCAGGATCTAAGCGGTCACGGCGCGGACGCACTGCTTCGGGGGGCCGGGCGGCGCGGCCCGGCGCCACGGCGGAGCGGCGGAGCGGCGGCCGGCGCAGCACAAGCAGCCTCGCCTCGTGACCGGCGGCCCGGAGAGCGGAGCGCGGAGCGGCGCAGAACGGCAGCCCGCATTATCCAATTGAGGCAAATCAAACATATACTCATTTCCATGATGAGCAGGCATGCCGGCCGCGGCGGGAGCGGAGGCGGAGGAGGAGGAGGGGGAGGGGGAGGGGGAGGAGGAGGGACCGCAGAAGATGCGATGCGATATGCCATTTCCACGGGCCCAATCAACGGGAAGGTCACGCCGCAGCCGGTCGGGAGCCGGCGCGGGGCGTGGGACGGCTCCCCGGACCCGCCGTCGTCGCAGACATCTTCCCAGCAGCCGGGAGCGCCCGGCCCCGGGCCGGTCGTACCGGCCACCGCACCAACGCGAGGCCCCCGCCGTGGCCGGACCGCGAGCGTCGCTCTCGTTTCGACCACTGAGAATGAGTCACAGTCATCGACCACATTCGGGCTGTAATAAGGTGCTTGGAGAGGCTATTTCTTGAAAAGTCGCGGCCTCGGACTCCAGATTTGAGACGGAAAGTTTAGTCGCGGCTTGATCCCCGGATCCCCAAAATGGGGACACATTACCTCTGGTGATTAAAACCGTGGTTGAGGTGACCACGATAAGGCCTCACTAAGATCCATGTATCTGATCAGAAAACATCACGTGACCCCGTTTTTGAAGCCTGAGCCGAGAATAACGCTGATCCCAAATCTGGAGTGTGCGAGGCCCACTTCTTAAAATAGCCTCTCCACGCCCCTCAGTGTCCAAAATTAGGCCATGATTATATCGCTCCTTAGTCCCAAGTGAAAACAGCGTCGAACGTTTCCAACGCGAATAACAGCAAGCAAAACCGTGCGGTTCCAACGGATAGAGGAGTTTCCCGATTCCGTTCACACATAGTCAGTCCCCCCCCCCCCCCCGGGGGGCCCCCTCGACCAGACAGGGCATCCATAATTAGTAGGACCGCTCACCGGTCGGTCACAGACGACACTATTGCTGCGACGTGTGAGGAGCGCCGCCGCGCCTCCCTCCCTCCCTCCCTCCCTCCCTCCGTCCCTCCCTCCCTCCGTCCCTCCCTCCCTCCCTCCCTCCCTCCCTCCCTCCCTCCCACCTCATTCCCATTCTGCACCGCGACATCGGGCTTAAATGGTAATAAAGGTCCACGCGGACAGCCCGCCTATCACTGGCCGTCGGCCCGTTGTTATCAGAGCAATACCGGAGGACATGTGTGGAAATACCGACAGCGTGCAAGGCGCAGGACCCCCCCCCCCCCCGGGGGGGGGGGGGGGCGTGACGCTTCTCACCTTGAATAAAAAGCAATTTAATTACGTCGTAAAACTCACGCGGACGGAATACGAACGGAGAGGCGAGTAGCACGGCCCTAGATCACGTAATGTATGGCTGGACTTTACGCACGGGCACACGCATCGGGGGGTCACGGGGGAGGGGGGGGGGAGGGGGAGTGGTGAGAGGCGAGGGGGCGGGGGCGAGGAGGAGGAGGAGGAGGAGGAAGTGTGCGGGAGGAAAGGGGGGCTGCAGAATTTGTGGAGACGGGGAGCAAAGGAGAGAGGAAAGGGGGAGGGGGGGGGGGGGGGGGCTGGGAGGGAGGAAGGAGGAAGAAGGAAGGAGGGTGGGGAGCGGCGCCGCGGTGCTGGTGTAGTGACGGGTATAGACCAGGGCCTCATTCCATTATCATAATAGGAACTCTAATTAAATAATTTCCCTGCTCCGGCTCCCCGTATTAAATTCTGCTGGAGCCGAGGCGAGCGGCAAAAGAGGAGTAGGGGAAGTGGGGAGAGAGGAGGGGAAGGGGAGGGGGAGAGGGAGTGGTACGTAGTGTAGTAGTAGTAGAGCGCCTGTGCCTCCTGCGCCTTCACTGCTGCGGGGGGGCTGCGGGGGCCCCGCCGCCTCACCTCAGGCAACTGCCGCGCACCGGGAAGTGGGTCACATCATCGCGCCACGTGACAGCGTCTACGGGCTGATTCCGAGGGGTCGTTTCGTTGCGTCTCCCTCCCTCCTCTCTCTCTCTCTCTCTCTCTCTCTCTCTCTCTCTCTGTCTCTTCCTCTCTCTATCGCATCTGAGTGCGACAGAGACGGCGAGAGCGACGGGACGACGTCTCTCTTGGAATCAGACAAGCTCTATGCGGGCTAGGCTAGACCGAAATCCCCGCGACCCCCGACCTCGACCGGTACGGTGTTGAGTATCGCGAGAGAGAGAGAGAGAGAGAGAGAGAGAGAGAGAGAGAGAGAGGGAGAGAGAGACAGACAGCAGACAGACAGACAGGGAGAGAGAGACAGACAGACAGACAGAGCAAGAGCGAGAGAGAGAGGTGCGGCAGCGGCGCGGATACGGTTTAGAGAGACTCGGCGGTCCGTCCAGCGGCGCCGACAGCCGGCATAGTAGTCGGCTCTCCGCGCCGGAGAAGAAGAGATGAATAAATACGCGGGGACCTTGGAGAGGGAAAGGAAGGGAGGGAGAGAGAGAAAAAGAGAGAGGGGGGGGGGAGGAGGGGGGAGGGGGGGTGGGTGGTAGTGGAAGGGTTGGGGTGGACACGGCGCACGAGCACGCGCCGCCCGGAGGAGACATCGTCGATAAATATTGGACGTGAAATTGTGACAGCTGGCGAGCGCGGCGCACTGCATGGGGAAAGGGAAGGGGTTCGTGACGACGGGCGGGGGGGGGGGGGGGGGGGGGGGGGGGCTGATGGCGAGACGAAAGCTCGCGGCGGCGCGGCCTCGTGCGAGTAATGCGCAGGGCAGCCGGACGACACCCCGTCATCTCGGTGGCCGGCTGGAGTCTCCGCTTGCGGAGTGGAGGGCGTTGAGGCGCACGCACACACATACACCAGCCAAAGCGGGGGGTCACCACCACGGCGCCGCAGACCGAGATTTTCTAGTCTCAAAAAAATTAAAAAAAAAAATTAAACATGTCCAGATGATTTTTAAAAAAATTCTTCGGTCGTTTCTGAGCTAGAAACCCTATCCGGTCCTGGGTAACGGGGTGGGTAACTGGGTGGGTCGCAGGCTAAAGCCGCCCGCGGGGTAACAGCAGTACGCAATGCGAGCCAGCGCTCTCCTCCCCTTCCTTCTCTCTCTCTCTCTCTCTCTCTCTCTCTCTCTCTCTCTCTCTCTCTCTCTGTGTCTCTCATTCCGGCCAATATAACACCGCGGACAGGCAGCGAACACGGCGGGGGATGCAGCGGGGGCCGCGGGGGCCGCGGGGGCGCACCGCACTGTGCACCGCTCTGCCACCGCCGCCGCCCACGAGCCTCAACATCAACACTAGCCGCTGCGCGCTCCGCTCTCTCTCTCTCTCTGTGTCTCTGTCTGTCTCCGCCTCTCTCTCTCTCACTCACTCCCCGTCCCATCAAAATATTTGATGACTGGTGCGCAATCACTGCAAAGCGCCCCCGCCCCGCCGCCCCCCGCCGCCGCCGTGCCACGCGAGTCGGACACGGGCTTGCCTACCTATCGGCTGGCCGTAGCAAAGCGCATCAGTGATGCAAATCTCTAAACACAGAGAGAGAGAGAGAGAGAGAGAGAGAGAGAGAGAGAGAGAGAGAGAGAGAAGAGAAGGGGGGAGAGGGCGAAGCACCCCCGCGCCGCCGACGCGGAGCCGGGCCAAATAGCCAGCTGGGCTTTGCGTGACCACTGGCTCCGCACAATTATAAATTTCATTTAGCCGCGCGTGTGTGTGTGTGTTGTTTACCCTGTTTGTGATAAGTAGGGGGGTGAGTGGCGTGGTGGTGAGCCACGCGACACGCGTGCCCCCCAGGCCGGGCCCTCCCAGCGCCGGTGAGGGAAAGGCTTCGCGGAGTCCTCGCGGAGGCGGCCACGCCGCACGTGGACATGGAAGTTTAACGCCGGCAGCCGCGCGGCTCTCCGGGCCCCGCAATCACGAGAACAAATCGTCTTGTTATTCCCGCGGATTCGATCGCGAACGAGGCGTATTCCGCCGCGCAATACACGCGGCGGCCGGAAAGGGTCGCGGAGGTGGGCGTGGCCGGTGGGGGCAGGCGGGGGCCGGCGGGGGCCGGCGGGGGCAGGCGGGGGCAGGCGGGGGCAGGCGGGGGCAGGCGGGGGCAGGCGGGGGCAGGCGGGGGCAGGCGGGGGCAGGCGGGGGCAGGCGGCGGCAGGCGGCGGCAGGCGGCGGCGAGCCGCGCAGCGACCACCGTACGGACGTCTTCAATAGTGGACACATGACGCATCAGAGGGAGAGAGAGGGAGGGGGCGGAGGGAAAGAGGGACAGAGAGAGAGAGAGGGGGGTAGCGGGCGGGCGCGGGCGGGGTGATTACACGAGTTTTCCCCCAAGAAGACGCTACTGTGTGGTTGTGGCGGTTGTGGGCAGTGCGACTTTCCAGGCTTCCACACTATAATGTCAACATCGGTCGGGATTTTATGTTACACGAATTAAATATTTTCACGCAAAAAATTGTTTACAAAAATCTTAATTTTCTTCCCGACGTATTGTCTTCCAACGCAAAGGATTGTTGTAACAAGTTGCACAGTCCTTTCTCTACGTTTTAAAACGCCAAGTGCGCCGTCCTACTCGTGTACCCCTATTCGAGAATGCCTTCCCTCCCGCCCCTCCTCCGACGGTGGTGCCGCGGGGAAGGGCCTGCGGCTGGGCAGGGCCTGGTGGGGCGGGGCGGCTGGACGGGCTACGGCTGCACATATCCCGGTGCCGGCCGTGCGGGGGCTGGGCGGGGCTGGAGCCGCTGGAGCCGCTGGAGCCGCTGGAGCCGCCGCTGGAGCCGCTGGAGGGATGCAGATGCAATGCTAGTGCATGCGGAACCACAATCATCATGCGAGGGGGACAGGACACCCTCCCCGGGGAGGGGGAGGAGGAGGGGAGGGCGCGCATTCCTGCACCGCTCCACTGCACTCCACACTGCGGGGCATTAATGACCACCCTGGAATACGTACCGACCGGCCGCCCGTAGCGGTCCCACACACGCACGCACGCACGCACACACACACGCACACACGCTCGCGCGGACAGTCCGCGGTAAGTCAACACCGTGGCCGCAGCGCCCCCCGTGGCGGGCGGACCGCGCGGGAGGAGGGGCGACCGAGGGGCGCGGAGGAGCGCGAAGTAGTGCCCGAACGCGAGTCGAGTCCTCCAGGATCCAGCCCGGGCCGGACGGCCCTCCAGGACGCCGCCGACGCCGCCTCCCAGCGCGCTCTATTTCCGACCGCCTTCGACGGCGAGGGCCCTCTCCGCGTCAGCCAGAGACTTGGACGCGCGGGGGGCGCGGGGAGGGAGAGGAGAGGAGGGTGGAAGGGAGATGAGAGGAGGGAGAGAGGCGCGCCGCCGCAGCCGCTACCGATAATTTTGCACCGCAATTGATTGCGCTAAGTGCGCGCACTGCATCTAATAGCGTCTTGGCGTGGCCGCGCCACGGTGGCTGCGGAAGTGGTGGTGGTGGTGGTGGTGGAGCACCGTTCTCCTACCCCCCCGTGTCGGGCACGACGGCGCGGCTCTATACGGGGGACTCGCCGGCGGGAGGGGGCGTGGCGAGCCGCCGCGGACGTCTGATTGGCGTGCGTGCGTGCGTGCGTGGGCCCGCGTGTCGCGCGGATCAGCGGATGAGCCTGCGTCGCACGACACACACACACACACACACACACACACGGCCCGGTGCCCGCTGCTGATGCCGGCTTGATGCCCGACCTTGTCATGCCGGGCTAACCGGCACAATTGCAGTGACGCAGACCCCGCCGTGCGCACGCTTCGCTGCAGTGCAGTGCTCCGCTCGCAGCGCAGCTCGAGCGGGCGGCCTTCCTTAACTGCCGCACGCTGTGAGGATGCTAGTGCGGACCCCGCGGTGGTCATGCGGCAGGAGAGGCACTCCGCCGAAATACCCCCCCCCCCCCCCCCCGGCCTCGGCCGCGGCGGCCACGCCCAGGCCGCGGGGTCACGTGGCCGCGGCCTCCAGCCAATCGCAGATAAGCCCATTAACCGCTTCCTCATCAGAGCGAGCAGTCGGGGCGCCGCCGCCGCCGCCGCCACCGCGCGGGAAATTAACTCCAATCGCGCCCGATTTTCTGTTTTAATCGGCGCCATCCGGCGGCCGGCCGAACTCGGCGCCCCCGCGGCCCCCGCAACCCCGCGGCCCCGCGGCCGGGCGCAGCACCCCCCCGGCAGGGCGCGGCCGCCGCGGAGGGCAGGAAACGGCGGCGTCCAAAGGGGTGAGCGTCCGGGGGCGGGGCCGGCCGGGGGCGGGGCCGCGGGGGCAGAGCCATCGCCGCCGACGCGGCTTTCTAATTCATTGGCGCCCAGGTTAATTACACGGGGCGGGAGGCGGAGGGGGGGGGGGGCTTTCCACTCAAGGTGCAAACAGTCGCCTTCGTTTGCCCTTCCTTTTCTTATAGGAAACGACGCGGTGCGGCGGCGCGCGGCGTCGGGCGGGAGGGCGGGAGGGAGGAAGGGAGCGGCAGGGAGGGGCCCTGTCGGGCGGGCGAGAAAGGGGCGTGAGGAGAGCAAATAATGCAATAATTCAGGCCCGGCGTCCGGAGCGCAAAGTGCACCGCCGCCGCCCACCGCCGCCGCCGCGCCAACCTCACCTCGCCGACCCGCCGACCGCGCGCCGCCGGTCACCCGGCCAGCCGGCACGGCCCCGCGGGGTTACTGTTTAACGAGGAGACAACGGCCCCGGCGGCCACGGCGTGGGTGCAGCGCCAACAGGGGGAGGTGAGGGGAGGGGGGAGGCTGCCGCCGGCTGCAGCCCCCAACGTTTCTATACGTTTCTATCGTATCGCAGGGGGCCGGGGCGCCGCGGGGGCGAGGGAGGATTTCCATGTGTTGTTGCACCGCGGAGAGAATGAGCGAGGGAGAGAGAGAGAGATTAGGGGGGGGGGGGGGGGAGAGAGAGAGAGAGAGAGAGAGAGAGAGAGAGAGAGAGAGAGAGAACGAGAGGCGGGTGGGATCTGACGGGATCGCCGCTGGTATCGCAGTCCCTGCTCCTTTTCCAGTTGACCTGGCCGCGCGCACCGAGAGCAGCCTGCCTGCGTCCCGGTCCGCTGGGCGTGGCGGCTCGGCTCGGCTCGGCTCGGCTCCGCTCGGCTCCGCTCGGCATGGGGCGGTGTTTACCCGATGCTTCATCACCACCGCGCGGCCGCGGCGCAGCCACTCATCGCATCGCATCGTGCGCAAGCCCGGTTGCAGCGAGCGGCGGCGGCAGCAGCAGCAGCGTCCCGCAGCGCGCTCAATGCTAAATATTCCCCCTCCGGTAACACCATCATTTTCGATCATTATTACAAAATGCCGCTGCCGCCGCCGCTGCCGCCGCCGAGTCGCGCCGACTACGCGCAGCCAGTAGCCAAGTAAAACGGTAATAATATCAAGTGCGCGGTGCCGCGCCTCGCTGCACCACCACCACCACAACCGGCCTGAGGGGCCACGCCCCATCGGCGGGCGCCGGCGGGGGCCTCCACTGCACACCGCGGCCCGGCCCGGACCGGCGATGCTGAGCGCTAACCACTGGCATCTCCCGCGGAATGGTCACGACCGCCGCGCGCATGTTTCCCATGGCGGCTCCGGCCCCGCCAGCTCCGCCGACTCCGCCCGGGGCGCGCCGCAGCAATGACAGTGGGCACGACGATGCCGCGGGTCCGCGGGTCCGCGGCGGCGCGCGGCAGATTGCGTCGTGGACATCGCCGGCGCGGACACGCAAATCGCCCGCCTGTGATGCCAAACGACTGCGCGGCGAACGAGTATACAGGTAGGTGCAAAGGGAGGGGAGGGGAGGGGAGGGGAGGGGAGGGGAGGGGAGGGGGGGGGCAGGGGCAGGACCGTGCGAGGAGAGAGCGGCGGGGACCGTCCGGAAGGCGGGCGACAAAAGAGACCCAGTCCGCGCCGCAGCCCGATTAGGGTGTTCCGGAAGGATTCAAATCGGAAGTGAGCATGACAGAACGTACACTCGTGTGGGTGAGCGGTGACAAGTACTTACCGCAGCCCGGTAGGGCGCTCCGGAGGGGTTTGAGTCGGAAGCGAGAGAGAGAGAGAGAGAGAGAGAGAGAGAGAGAGAGAGAGAGAGAGAACCAGAGAGAGAGAGAGAGAGAGATATCGTGGTGATCACTGCGGCACACTTACGGGGGGGGGGGGGGGGCTCCGGTAATGAGGGTCCTGCCGGTCGCCCTTCTCTCCCGCGGGACGCGTTTGCGAAACCCTCACTCCTCCCCCCCCCCCCCCCCCCCCCCCCCCCCCCGGCGCGCTTCCCACGCAGCTGCGGCAGCTGCAGCGGCAGGCGCCGGCCCGCCGACAAAATGCCAAACGTGGGAAGGCCTCCCGGCTGCGGCGGCTGCGGCCTGCATAGTCCGGCGGCGCCCCCCCGCAGACCGCGCCGAGGTCCTGCGGCTTGACCGTCCGCCACAGAGTCCGTCACAACAGCCCCGCCGGCACCGCCGCCGCAGCCGCCGCAGCCGCTGCAGCCGCCGCGAGGAGCATTCCCGGGACCATAATGTATGCCGCCCCTCGCAGCGCATCAGATCGGCACGGCAGCCGGCAGCTTCTACTCCACACGCACCGCACTATCTCCTTCTCTCTCTTTCTCTCTCCCTCTCTCAACCCCTTTCTGTCTAGCACTGGAACATATTCCCGGGCGATGACTATGGCGCGTCAGAGGGGCCGTAGCGGAGCCTTGTGTGTGTGTGTGTGTGTGTGTGTGTGTACTTTAATTGCGCGGTGGCAACAGCTGCGAATGGATGGCTTTACAATAGATAGTGAGGCATGTGTTGCGTACGGCGACGGTCAGGCAAGAAGAGAGTGAGCGACTGTGGAGGGAGAGAGGGAGAGAGGGAGAGAGGGAGAGAGGGAGAGAGGGAGAGAGAGGGAGAGAGAGAGAGAGAGAGAGAGAGAGGCTAAATGCGAGGGGCGCTGCGCCGCAGAGCCAGCAGACAGACACAGCCGGGAGGGCAGGCAGCCCGGCGCGCAGGCCAGCGCCGCGGGACGGCATCGCCAGGCGGACACACGGTCAACGCGGCCCGAGACAGAGAGAGACAGAGGCAGATAGGAGAGGAGCGCGGCAGAGGGAGACGGAGAGGGAGGAAGGGAGGGTTCGCGAGGGAGAGAGAGAGAGAGAGGGAGGAAGTCAGGGGGGGGGGGGGGGCAAGAGAGATGGAGAGAGAGAGAGAGAGAGAGAGAGAGAGGCCTGTGGCACCCAAAAAAAATACTCACATCAAAATACCACACTACTCATTCTCACAGTCGACACGACCGCTTGCATGAAGGACCCAACATACCCGACCAGCGCCGGCGCACACCATAAGAAAACTCACCTGCAAACATACAGAGAAAATAACAAAATTAAAAACATATGAATCGGACGATAAGTGTTTATGGCATAGGGCTCGTCCCCGCAGCCTGGCTGCTAGTCTGGCTGCCAGCCTGCCTGGCTGCCAGCCGGGACAGGCGCGCCGGCGTCACAAAAAGGTCCGGGGGCTCGGCCCGGCTCGCACCACCGCTAACGGCGCTGCATTTACAATCTCCCGCGCGCCGCGCCGCGCCGCTCCTTGTCACTCTGAATCCGATGACAAAAGCGCGATACGTGACGCCATAATAGCGGTCATGAATAACGCGTCACACATGGCGGGCACGCGACGCGCGACGCGCGCTGCCGGGTAAGAAAATAATTGGCCGATAATGGGATTCGAACCCGCGCGCGCGCGCCGCTGCCGGGCACACATGGTGCGTGCAGCGCGGCAGCGGGGCCTCTGGCACTGTCCAGCCCCCCGCCACTCGCGCGGGCCCTTTTTGCTCTGCGCTGCCGATAGTGTCCCGGTGCGACGCTGTCGAACACCGTCGGAGCAGGAATATTACATTATTATCAATATTATTATTATTAGGATTATTATTACTCTCCCAAAAACTGCATCCGCGCGGGCGGAGCCCCACGGAGCACCACGGGGCCGCGGCGGGCGGTGCTCGTGCGGGCATTACCGCTTATCACTTATCTCTCGAGGGCCGGCCAAGGTTTCCCGGTGCCGGCCACACGTGCATAACGCGACCCGATTACAAAACGGACGAAAAAGCGAGGGAGCGAGAGAGAGAGAGAGAGAGAGAGAGAGAGAGGGAGAGGGGGCAAGTGAGTGTGAGAGACAGAGAGAGAGAAAGAGACACAGAGAGAGAGAGAGACAGAGAGAGAGGGAGAATCAGAGAGTCATGTTAGGCGCATCGTACCAGGACAGAGGACGCCGTTTCGTCACCACGATCCCTCCTCCCTCGGCCACGCACGGCGCCTGCGGGAGCCGGGGTAGGCCGGCCCGCACGACACGCGTGCGTGCAGCGAGCCCGGGCTGCCTACCCGGCAGGCGCTACCCGCGAGTGCGCTGCCGGGAGTCCCAACAGCGGCGCGTGCTGTCGTTGCAGCCATCTCTCTCTCTCTCTCTCTCTCTCTCTCTCTCTCTCTCTCTCTCTCTCTCTCTCTCTCTCTCTCTCTCTCTCTCTCTCTCTTTCTCTTTCTCGCACTCAGGCTGGGCGTCCCGTATGGGAGGTAGGTGAGTGGGACAGGGCTATATACGAACGGACGCGCGGCGGTTAGGTTAGGTTAGGCCTGCGTGTCCTGCCTGGGCCCTGTTCCGCACCCCGCTTGTGGGGCAGCAGAGACCTCCTGCATACCGGAGCGCATAAGGCCCGGCAGGGCATCTCCCGCGGTGCAGCACCGGCTGCGGCGGCGGTGTCGGGAGTCGGGGTGGGTCGGGTCGGGCCGGGGCCGCGCGCAAGTGCTCGGCGACAGCCACTCGCAGCCCGCCGAGCCACACTCCGGAGCTCCATCAGGGCGCTGCCCGCCCCGCCATTATGTGGGTCACAATGCCCGACTTGAGACCCCCCCGCCCCTCTCCTCCCCCGCCAAAGCTTCCGTTCCGATCTATTGTGAGTCCGACTCCACTCGGAGTCGCGCCGCGGCACTCCACCCGGCGCTGATACCTTGGGCACACCAACTGATCCCGCCAGAGCCGAGCCGGCGGCGAGGCGGCGAGGCGGCGAGGCGCGGGGCGAGGCGCGGTGCAAGAAAGGGAGCAAGGGTGGCCGCGGGGGCTGATTCAAAAGAAGTGCTCCGAGCGCACGCGTGTGTGTGTGTGTGTGTGTGTAGGTGTGTGTGTAGGTGTGTGCCCGCGTGACGCGGCGGGACACGCGATCCTCAAAGGGAGGGCGCAGCGCGGGAGCTTTTAAAATCGGCGACCGCGCGGCGAAGACGATGGCTATCCGGAACCCGCCGCGCCGACAGATTCTCATTCGTAACATCGACACGCCAAGATAGTACGACGTACTCATCATTTCGTTCGGCACAAGTCGTGGGCAGAGCAGCAGCAGCGAGCGGCCGCCGGACGCCACGCCCCCGCCGCCGCGCCATTCGGCAGGAAACGCGCGCGCGATTCAAACCAACAGCTCGGCAAGCGCACGTATGTGTGTGTGTGTGTGTGTGTGGTGCGGTGCATTTTCGGGCCGCTTTTGCAAATGATATCGAGTCGCGCGCGGCCCGAAATCGGTCCCAATTTATCAGAGCGGCAGTCGGCCGGCATATCGGGGACCGGGCCGGGCCGGACGGCCATATTGGAGGGCCGGACAGCCAAAAAGCCAACACACTTCCGGCCGCCAGACCAGTCCGCGCGCGGCCGAAAACAGACGAGGAGGCCCGGGCCGGCAGTACAGCCCCTGCCGGGAGGATCCATTTGCCAATTATTTATGGGCGGAACACACACGGAATTAATAGGGCTCAATGGAGCGGCACTTTTGGGTGGCACGGAAGCTGTCGGGCCGGTGGTGGAGGAGGAGGTGGTGGTGGTGGTGGCCGCGGCCGGCGCAATGGAACGGAAAAATCTGTCACATTACGCGGGGCTGCTGCTGCTGCTGCTGCTGCGGTCGGATGCGATACCCGCAGCACAGCAGCTCGTGCGCGGGTAGGGCGGCGGGGGCGGCGGGGGCGGCGGGGGCGGGGGGGCGGCGGGGGCGAATATCCGTTTGCTATGGTGAGGATGCACGGTCAGTGCGTGCGCCGATGCGGGGCGCCTTCCGGCCGCGGGGCGCGCACCGCGGCGACACACCACGTCACATCATGCCGCCCCGCGAAACGAGTATCACAGGGGAGGACCGGAACAACGCGAAAGCGTACACACACACACACACACACACACACACACACACACACACACACACACACCGCGGGGCCACGGGTGGCAATTTTTTTTTTTAATGTAATAATTGTGACTGGGAATTTACGCGGGAAGCACTATACGGACTTGAAAATCGAATGGAAAGTGACGGAAGGTTAGGTTGGGCTAGGTAAGAAAAAAATTAGCGTTTTTTAAAAAAGGCTTTTTGTTTTTGGTGTTGTGGCGCCTGAGTGGTGCCGGTAATGTAGGCGCGTTGGCGCAGGTGCAGGCGCGCGGTGCACAGCGGCGTCCTCGGCGCACGGCTAGGTGCACACCAACGAGTGCCCCGACCAGCGCTCCGCGACTAGATCAACGCGTTTCGTTGCCGCTCTTGTTTTTTTTTTTTTTTCGCGCCAGTAAAATGAGTGTAGTGAGTGGCTGGCTGGGCGCACAGAAGCGCCGTTGCCGCGGCTCACCGCTTTCGCACAGATTGGATCCATCATTACCAGAGCCGTCGGCTCCGGCCGCGACGCGACGCGACAGAACAAGCGCCAAGCGCGCACCACTCGACTTCTGCAAGCGCAAAAACTCTGCGGAAAATATTCAAAAAAAGGTTCTTCCGATTTGATTTTATTTTTACTTTTTATTAAATTTCTGAACTTAGTTGAGGGTCATATAGTCGTGGAAAATGTTCTCCCGTAGAACCTCATTCGGAGTGCTTCGAAACGTTTTCAGGGGACGTGAAAGCTGTCTAAAATGACTACAATTTTAGTCCTAACGACCACATTCGTGTATAAGTCGACTTCGACTGTCGTAAGAAAACTGACAAAACTGTCATAAACTGGACATGTTTTTTTTTTCTACGATATTCCAGGCAGGTTTGTGCGACAGAGTGCGCACGGAATCGAGCTAGTTTCCGTTGCCGCATCACGGGGGCGCGAGGCCAAACCGCTGGGGACGGCAGCGAGAGCGGTGCATCCGGAGGAAGGAGGAAGAGGCACTCGGATCATCGTCCTGGGAGGACCCGCAGGACCCGCAGGACCCGCAGGACCCGCAGGACCCACAGGACCCACATGACCCACATGACCCACAGGACCCACAGGACCCGCAGGACCCGCAGGACCCACAGGACCCGCAGGACCCGCAGGACCCACATGACCCACAGGACCCGCAGGACCCACAGGACCCGCAGGACCCGCAGGACCCACAGGACCCGCAGGACCCGCAGGACCCACAGGACCCGCAGGACCCACATGACCCACAGGACCCGCAGGACCCGCAGGACCCACAGGACCCGCAGGACCCACATGACCCACAGGACCCGCAGGACCCGCAGGACCCACATGCACAGGACTAGAGCCAGCCAATCCGCGCTCGCGTGTGTGCAGCGCACTGCGCCAGCGGCGGCGGCTGCGGCGCTTAGGCCCTTTCCCTTGTTTCTTGTTTTTCAACCCCCTTTTTTTTTTTTATTCACCCCACGATGACGACGACAAGCCTGGCGCCGCCACGCCACACGCCTCGCGTCCACAAACACACACGCAGACACACGCACACACACACACACACACACACACACACACCACCACCACCACCACCACCCCGAGAGGCTGAATTAGCCCGCTCGTGACAAAGGCTTGCTTTAGTCAAGACCTCTCGCCACACATTACCCCGCGCCAGCAGATGAAAGCCCCTGCTGCACCCCTTTTTCGCCGTTCCTCCCCCTCCGTTGCAGGGTGCGGCGGCGGCGGCGGATGGGTCCCGGGCCTCCACGTGCACTCTCACAATGCATCGGCAAGGCGCGCGGGGGAGGGGGGGGGCAGCCGGGCCTGCCGGGCCAAGGGGAGCCTTTTGAAGGGAGTCCCCGCGGCCCCCGCGGCCCCCGCGGCCGGTGCGGTGACGCCGCTGAGGGGGCCGGGTGGCGGTGCCGGCACCTCGCCGACCACCGCCGCCGACGCCCGCCGCCGCGTATGACAACCTCGCCGCATTTATTCCCCCTTCAGAGGGTCCGCGTCGTCGCGTCCCCCGGACGACAGGAGGACAAAGTTGTCGGTAGTCACGCGACGCGTGGCTCGCGGTGCGTGTTGACACACGACCCGGAGAGCCCCGCTGCCCCCGCTGCCGGGCCGTGAGAGCGAGAGAGAGCACTCGATCCTTTTCTGATCGCTGCTGCCGTCTCCCTCCAGCCAGCCCGCCCGTCCGCCCGCCCGACCCCCCGCAGACCATTCTTCACACCTGCCACGCGCCGCGGGGCACGCCGGCACGCGCGCACGCAGATAGTAGTGCACGGCGCGCTCTCGGCGGGGGGTCCCGGCAGACGCCGCACAACGGGGGCTGCGCGGGACGAGTGCGGCAGCGGAGCCGCGCGCAATCTGTATGAAAGCATACAAGTGTGTCTTTTTGCTCGCGCGAGAGGCAGTCTGGCAGAGCTAGTGCAGCGCCGCGCGCCCGCTCCGCCACGGCCCCCCCGCAGCAACGGCGAGCAGATACCCCCCCCCCCCCCCCCCCCCCTCCCAAAACCTTCCACTGCGTAAATTCAATCATCGCATTACCGGGCAATTACAGGTAATTATTGTTTAACGCGGCTCGGCCCAGGCCTGCCGCCGGGGCCGCCGCTGCCCCGCCGGCATTACACGTATTGATATTAATGGAGGGCGCTGTCTGCGGTCGGGGAGGAAGGAAGGCGCTCAGGAGCGGCGGAGGCCGAGGCCAAGGCAGCGGCCGGCCAGCCAACGCCGACTGGTCACAGGCCGTCACAATACCATACCGCAGTGGCGGAGGCGGCGCTGCCGCGGGGCCGCGGGGCCGCGGGGCCCACTCGGTGGGGGCGCGGGGTCGGCTGCTCGGGTCGGGTCCTCCAGTGCCCGCCGCTGCCGCCGCGCCCCGCCACGAGCCCTATGGATTGGCAATCAGCCTAACTGCATATCGGAGGGCAGGCAGTGCGGCAGGCAGTCAGGCAGGCAGGCAGCCGGTACCTTTATTGCGGACACCGGCACAATTACCGTGATGTATGCAGCGATCCGTGTCCGTGCCGCTCCTTTAAGCCCCGCGCGGCGCTGAGCTGCCGTGTTTGTCCAGCGGCGGCAGCCAATATGTGATCATGTGTGATGCGCGCGCCCCTCACGGGGACCCCCCTCCACTCCCCCTCCGACGCAACGTGTGGCACACTCCGCAAGACCCATAAGTGTCTCAGACACCGCGGAACCATGTACTGATGTAGAATAACGAATTAATAAAAATAAAATTATGTAAACAATCAAAAAATTTCCATTTAAAAAGAACCCTTATTTCTACAACCGAACTTTTTAAAAACAATTCATCAATAAACGAAAATAGAGTTCTCTAAATAATTTTCCCAATGCGCATTTTTGTTTTTAAATTATTACAGGTGATATTATATGTTTGTGGCCCGAGGTGCGCGGCCAGGAGACGACATTTCGGAAATGTCGCTCATCCAAACGGGGCGACGCCGCCTGTCCGTCCGTCTTCCCTGCCCGGCCGGCGATGCTCCATTTGCCGGTCCGGGCGGCGGGCGGCGCGCGGCACGGCCGCCGGCCGGGCCCTGGCTGCCTCGGCCGGGCCTCGGCCGGCCTCACCCGCAAGGAACAGCAACACTGCCGGCCGTGTGTTTGAAAGCAATTCAATCCCCATCCGGACGACGAGGCGTGGCGTGGCGGGGTAGATTGATTGCAGCAGACACACTGCATCGGACACACACACACACACACACACACACACTGTCTACTCCATACTGTCCTCGACGTGTCCGACCGAGAGCCAACAAGCGCCCCGGGAGTACACGCCGGGACGCAGGCGGCAGCAGCAGCAGCAGCAGCAGCAGCAGTAGGATCCCGTAGGACAGGATCAACAGCAAGGACCCGTATCGTATAGGGGGAGGGTCTAGCGCCGCAAACACTCCCAACGACACTGCATGGGTGCGGGGGCAGGGGAGGGGCACACACGACGGCGCGGGGCCGATACCTATGGCCGCGACCCCCCGCGATGGGGGTCATCCCGAAACAATTGGATGAAAAAAAAGAGAGAGAGGGAGAGAGGGAGAGAGGGAGAGAGGGAGAGAGGGAGAGGGAGAGAGAGACGTCCGCCCAGACCGCGATCAGCTGCCGGTAATACATGGACATGTTCAATTGCACAAAACAATCTCGACGAATCACCAATTTACTCTCTCTCTCTCTCGCTCTCTCTCACTCTCTTTCTCTCTTTCTCTCTCTCTCCCGCTCCCTCGTCGTCCCCGATCCACACTACTGTTTGAATCCCCGAAACTCCGTCCCTCCCGGGTGCGTGTTCTGCTTCTGGCCTGCATACCGACCGCCGCGATACAGTACACTCCTTATCGCTGTGTCCGGCCTCCCCGGCGGCCCCCGGTCCCGCCGCCCGCACATTTGATAAGGTGCGCTCCGCGGCTCGGCCGGCCGGCCCCGCGCGGCCCCACACTCGCCGCCGGCTAGCAGCCGGCAGGTGGCGCCGCCTAGGAGCCCCGCGGTAACAAACAGCATCTCGTTTTCCGTTGCTTGTGTTCTCATTCTTCTCCCGCGCGCCGGTTTAATTTCTCATCATGCCAGAGCTCCTTCAGAGAGTGTTTCGCGGAGAGGTGTGTGTCCTGGGCGTGCATGCGGCGGGCAGCACTCTGCAGCGGCAGCGGCCGGCAGGGGCGGGCCGGCAGGGGGTGGCAGGGCAGGGGGTGACAAGTCCGCATAAAGTTGTTGGAGTCAATGCGACTATGTATGTATGATTGAGTGGCGCGAATTCTGATTCCACACCCGTCGCGCGTCTCTCCCTCTCTCTCTCTCACTCCCTCCCCCCTCGTCCTCGACGGACCCCCCGCCGGCCTCGGCCGGGCTCGCCAAAACTAATAAGCCAAAACTAATAACGCTGCCCCACCCCCTGGCGAGCCGCGAGCCCCGCCCCCCTCAACCTCCACCCCTTCCGTCCCTCCCCCTCCGTCCCTCCGCCGCCGCCGCCGTCACCCCCGACCCACGCTGTCACGACATTCTACTGGAGAACTACCCACGCGCGCGGACAGGCCGGCTCCAGCTACCCCCGCGGTCACACACTCACGACGGGTGCCGCGTGTACCGCAGCGGCGAACCCGGAGCCAACTCCCCCGCGGCGCACCGGTCGCGGAATTGTGA